>APFE031493587.1:0-22012 GCA_000404065.3 Pinus taeda | reverse complement strand
CCATCATTTCAATTTTTCTTTTTTATGCTTTCCTATCTACAAACTACCCTTATTTCATCCGAGGGCCCAGATTAAGCAGTTGGGCTCCTTTGATTCTCTACCTATCTAAGAATATGCCAAGATTAATCTGTTTGGACAGATTTTCATTCTATATATTCTAAAACAGGAAATTTAAACCTAGGGAGACCAAGATTAAGCTGTTTGGACCTCCCTTTAACTGAAAATTGTACAACACTGGAATAACTTCTCAAAATTTGGAAAGAAGTTTAGACGAACTCTGATTAGCCTTCTTCGCTTGGTGACTGTTAAGCAAATATGGAGCATTGCAACATGCAAAGTATGACATATTTGGTCTGTAAAAATGTCAATCATGAAATATGAGTAACCTGCTGCAGCAGGAGGCTAACACAGGGTACAACAAGTTCTTTGAAGCATACAAAACATATATAAATATAACAATATTACAAAATTTGAGTAGATGATCTTGTAGGGTAGTATGTGTTCTATTTCTTTGCCTTTTAAAATATTTACCAGTAGAATAATTATGGATAACAATTGAAGATTTTCCAAACTAACGCACCCATTTTATGTACTTATATGAATTTCTCGACTTTGGAATTCATTGTAGTAGTTTTCTTTGTTTCTTTATTATTGTGGGTTTTATATAATTACTTTCAATTAAAAGACATCTAAATTATTGAATCAATGCTCAACTGTAGTTGCTATAGGAGTAATTGAGGGACTCCTTCTCTACTTAACCTATGCGCACTATGTATCAATTCCTCTACCATAAACATGTCATTATATTGTTGCATTACCAATTCCTACTAATTCAAGAAGTTAGGCATGCTTATAATTTATCTGTAGGATACAATTGTAAATTTTGCAAGGGTATGCTTTAGATAACCATAAATAGATTGTCCACTAGCAACGAATTTCCATCACACCAAACCATATCTCTTTAAATATAAGGTTTACAAGATTTCATGTTTATTTTGTTTTGTTGGGATGGTCATTTACAATTATACATGTTCTCTATCTTTATAACAACTAAAAAAGAAAAGAAAAAAAAGAACTATATATAAAATTTCCATATAGATTTTTATAAGCACAATGACCTTGATTGAGTATAAAACTATGAGGTCAAATCAATATGTGCCTATAAATTCCATGTAAATATAGATTCCCCAATATGATATGGTCATTGGAAGAGAACTAGATGTTGGGAAAATAACTCACTTTTATGATTTTGAGAGTAATGGGGAGTCAAAAATACATGGTGACAACAATTGTTGAAATCCAAATGGATCATTGGAAACATATACATTGATAATAGTAGTGGAATGCAATGGTGAATTGAGTATTTCCTTGAGATGTGATACAAAGTATCATATAAGAATAAATCATTGCCATTCAAACATGTGCTTCAATCCAATGCAATTGACCCAAAGGTCATAAAACTAATGGTGGTAATGATGAGATGGTTTAAAGGTTAAGACTCATTTGAGTACCATAATGTTCTAAATGATAACATATGTTGGAAATCTAGTGCAAAATTCTAGAATCCATGAGTTAAACTCTAAGTTTATCATGCTCAATTGGAAGATGCAAACAATTTAAGGCTTGAGAGAGAACATTCTATTTAGTGGAATTTCAACCAATTTTTTTTTAAGCAACAAATACATTGATTGGTGTTTAATAAAAGTTCAAGGACAAATTAACAAGGAAACAACATTGTTGAGTGTGAGCAAGGAATATAGCCTAAAGCTACACATACAACATTAAGCATGGTATATGTGATTATTGAAAATATTTTACTATCAGATGCAAATTTTAGGTTTAAATGAAATTATAATTACTTTTCAAAATTATGTATTTAGTAATGTCCATTATTTTTTTTCCTATTTTAGGCCATAATGGTAGTTTTATGGGTATAGTAGAATTAGGTATGTAAATCTAGAGATTCATTGCCATTTATTTGTTTGGTTAACTCTAATGGCATTATTGATTGAATTATATAATGAGTAATGTGTCAAGAAAAGAAGGAATTATGAATTCACTTCAAAGACTTATAGATATGAATGTAAAACATTGAGAATGATAATGTTGTGATAGAAATTGGAACACTTCAGAAAAAAATATGATTTTCCAATGGTTACATAAACTTAAGGGAGAATTATGGAGACAAAAATAAGGTAGAAGTGACCTCAAATTATTAAGACCTATATAAGTCCCATGTTAACCATAAAATCCCTTCTTAACCCCTTGATATTGATTGATTACATTTCTATTTTTATAGTTTTAAGAAAGCTATAACCTTTCATAGTCCCATTTTAATACAATTATACCATTTGTCACACACACACACACTAAGGAGACCTAGCCTTAAGACCATCAAGCATTGTCTTGTACATTATAGTAATTGTAAAAGGAGGTTCCCCCTCTAAGAGGACTATAATTATCAATTTCTTATAATTTTTAAGGCACAAGGTTCATAAAATTTGGTATAACATAATACAAACCTACGATTTTGCTACCTCAAACAAGTCATCATGGAGATTTTTCTATAACATTTTTACTAGGAGGTTTAAAATAGTGAAACTTGGAGAATGTTTATGATAAATATCAAAGAACGCCTGGTTCCAATTTCATATCTTTTTTCACTATAATTTAAGAGATATGCTCTAAGGAAGTTAGGGTTCCTCAATGCTCCTGAAATCAATTTCAAACAATTCAATTTGAAATTTTTGCTATTACCTTTTTTGGGAGGTTTTAGATAGTGAAAATTGGATAATATGGAGAATAAGTATTACGGAACATTTGATTCAAATTTTAGATCTTGGTTCACTATATTTTTAGAGATATATACTAAGAAAGTTAGGGTTCTTGAATGCTTTTGAAATCAATTTCAAACTAGTCATTTTGGGATTTTCACTATAAATTTTTTCATGGACACTTTAGATGATGAAACTTAGATCATATTGAAGTGATATCTTGTGGAACATATGGTTCAAATTTTAGAGTTTGATTCACTATACTTTTGGAGATATGCTTTGTAGAAGTTAGGATTTGTAAAGAATACCGAAATTAGACTCAAACATGTCAACTTGATATTTTTGTTATAACTTATTTTTGGGAACTTTTTAGATAGTGAAATATTCAAGGATATTAGGATACATATAGAAGTACCTCAAAAACATGCCCTAATTTTTGCAGAAGTACTTGTGGATTTTTTTGCATAATTTTTCAAGAATATTTAGATAAAATTTTTTTGAGACTAAGGAGAAATATCGAGGTACACATGGTTAAAATTTCAAGCTTGTTTTTTTCACTACACTTTTGGAGGTATAACCTATGTAAGTTAAGGTTTGTGACTAATCTTGAAAGTAGTCTCAAATGAGTCATACTTATATTTTCCTACAACACTCTTTGCGAGAAGTTTAAGATAGGGATATTTTATGGAGAGTAAGGGAAAATACCATAATATAGGTACTAGTAATTTAGATTTTGTTTCATTATAATTTCATAGATATAGCCAATGTATGATAGGGTTTGTGAATAATCCTAAAATTAGTTTTAAAAATTCCATATCGGAATTTTAACTGTAATTTTTTTGGTTAAGTTTCAAACTCTAAAATTCTCAGAATACTAAGGAGTATACAAAATTATATGTTGAAAATATTTTATATTTTGACTCATTATATTTTATGAGATATATCTTGAGGAAGTTAGAATTTTTTACCAGTCCTAAAATAACTCTTAAACAAATCATCTTCACATTTTTCCTAAAACATTTCTTTAGTGAACTATTAGATTGAAATTGTCAAAACCTTAAGAAATGATATAAGTGTGCGATATGAAATTTTTTTAGACTCATAAGGGCTCAAACTTCACAGATATATCAAGACAAAGGCATCCATCATGATAGTCACCAAATTCAGGTTTTAAAGGTATGTAACTTACAATTGACATAACTTTTAGATTGGAAGATCCACATTTGGGTGACCGAAAATTTATGATAATGAGGTTTACTATTATTATTTTCTCATATGGAAAAGGTTTGTACAAGGAATACTTCTCTTCATAAAAATAAATAAATCTAAATAAAGTGAAGATGTTGAATACATATCTCCTAATCAAAGAAATGAGTTGATGAATGAATCATAGTGTGTTGGAAAAAATGGATTTTCATGTTCTTAGAAATTCCTTAAAAAGGAAATGGAAAATAGAATGAATGAAAACAAGGAACACTTCAAAAATAATATGACAAAGATATAAAAAAACATGGATAAGAATATGGACAAAATATTATATCAAAGAAGCTTCATGAATGGGATATGGAGATCCAAGGAAATCATGAAAATAAGGAGAAAAATGCTCTTGGAACTCAATAACATACAAGGAGTATTTTATCGCAATTAGAAAGCACAAATGTTGAATCATATAATCATGCTAATTCACCACTCCAAGATCCAAAACATCAAAGGTTCAACTCGACATAAAAAAACAACTTCTTCCTAAAGATTGATATGAGAAAGTTTGATGTAAAAGATCCTATGACTTGGATATTTTAGATGGAGCAATAATTTGATCTACACCAAGTGTTATCTTTACAAAAGGTAATTATTGAATCCTTGTATTTAAAACAAGATCATTTTGTATGGTATTAATGTATTTGTGAAAGGAAAAAAGATTCTATTGTATCTTGGTACATTTTTATGGAGGAATTAATAGCACATTATGTGGATATTAATATCAATGCATTCTTTCATCAATTGGCAAATATTCAACAAAAATGTCCAATATAGAGCACATTCAATAATTCCAAAGTTGAATCCTAGGGTAATGGATATTCTCGAGGATAATTTTTTAGGCCTCTTTATGGGAACTCTAATAAAAGAATCCAACTTGAGGTGCATATATTTGAACCTAAATATCTAGATCATGCTTTCATTTTGGCATGGAAAATTGAAAGTTAAAATGTGGCTACTAGAAGAGTGGGCACAAACAACTATAGATAACATCATGCTCCTTCTCCTAACCTCAGTCAATTGTCAAGGTTGACATCTTAACATCTGACTGAAAGAAGAGAAAATGGATTATGTTTCAATTGTGAAAGAAATTTAGTAAGGGGAATAAATGCAGCGAGACAAAATTATTCTACATAGACCATGAAGAGGAAAAATATCAAGAATTGGAACCATCACAAGGTGTAGAGTTAGAAGAGACTAATCTAACAATATATTGTCATGCATTGGACATAATTAATACTCCAAAAACCATCAATATAGAAGAATATATCACAAATAAAAATTGTGTTGAATGATTCATGTAGTACCCATAACTTCATTAATTACAATTTGGAAAAACTTTTCAATTCTTTTTTATTTATGCCACCAAAATTTCAAGTAATGATTGAAAATGGAGGTAGCATGAATTGTTCATGGAAATGCCATAATGTTAAGCAAATATAGGGGATAATTTACTGGATACTCCCATTATTGAAATCTAAATAGGTTGTGTTGATGTTATATTAGTGGTCCAATGGTTACAATCATTGGGAACAATGACCATTAATTTTTAAGATTTTTTTATGAGATTTTCCTCATAAGGCAAGGAAACTGGAGGTATCTAAGGGAAACCCTATAAAGTGATAAGCACTAAAAACATGGCATAATTACTCAAAAGGAAGAACCATGGTGTAATTGAATAATTATGCTCAGTAGCTCTTCAAACATTTATGTCCTCTACTACAGTGGATCTCCAAAAAGTTATCAACAATAATTCCAAGGTATTGAGAGATATGCCGAGGGGTCTTCCACCTACTAGAGATCATGGCCATGTTATTCATATTCAACTTAGAAGTATACCACCTAACATTAGGCCTTATAGGTATCCATATGTAGAGAAGAGTGAGGTTGAATGTCTAATTTAGGAAATGTTAGAAGCTATCATCATTTAACCTAGCCAAAGTGCTTTCTCTTCAGTAGTGGTGATGGTTACAAAATTGGATTGTTCATGGCATATGTGTCTAGATTATATATAGCTCAAAAAATGACCATCAAAGATAAGTTTCAAATTCTTATAATTGATGAATTATTAGATGAATTACATGGAGTAGCCTTAGTTACTAAGTTAGATATTTGTTTAGGATATCATCAAATAAAAATGAGGTAAGAATACATTCCTAAAATAGCCTTTAGAACATATCATGTTCATTATGTGTTTTTGTCATGCCATTTGGACTTCTAATGCATATTCAACATTTCAATGCATGATGAATATATTTTCAAACCCTTAGAAAATTTGTTTCATTATGTTTTATTGAGATAAAAATGTATATAAAATCATGGAAGAGCATGTACAATATTTTGATAGAGTATTAAAACTATTGGAAGATAAAAAAACTATATGCATAAAATTTTAAGTGTGCTTTTGGGGTTCAAGAGGCAGGATCTTTAGTCATATTGTATCTGATGAAGGTGTCAAAGTGGAGCCTAACAAAATTAAAGCTACGATGGAATGAAAAATCCCAAAACCATTGAAGAAACTTAGTGAATTCTTAGGCTTGATAGGCTATTACCACAAGTTTTTTAGGAATTATGGTCAAATAGAAGCACCTATAGCAACATTATTAAAGAAGGAAGAATTTTCTTGGACTCCACAAGTAACAAAATATTTTGAAACAGGAAGGTATGTGTACAAATCATATCTTGGCCACACCTAATTTCAAAAAAACCTTTGTTGTGGAGTGTGATGCCTTAGGCCATGTCATTCGTGTAGTTTCAATGCAACAGTGAAGCCCCCTTGTGTTTCAAGGAAACCAACTTAAAGGATATAGATTGCTCAAACCAATTTATTAGAAAGAAATGTTGGCCACACTACATGTAGTTAAAAACTGACACTCTAACCTAACATTAAGACACTTAAAAGTAAAAATAGATCATGATAGTTTGAACTAATCCTTGGAGCAACAATTATCTTCAAAATAGATACAAAGACATGTTATAAAGATGTTAGCCTATGATGTTGAATTATTGTAGAAATTAATGTGTATAATCAATATTGCTCAGGAATTTTACTAAATCACAGGACTTGAAGCTACTCTACTGATCTGTGGAAGTTAATTCACCATCTAGAACAAAAATCATAGACATGCAAAAGGAAACATCACACATGCACATAGATTTATCCATGGGAAAAAAACTACTCAAAACCCCTTACTATCTATATTGCATTAATTAGATAGTAGAGATGAAATACATATGCTTGCTCAAGCCTGAGCACACCCTGAAAGTGTATAGTCTATCCCTCTGCCTGACTGGTTGACTCTAGCCAATACTTAGCCAATTTTCTAGCCCTCCAAGCTCCTATTTCCTTGTGCTATTCCCTCGGGAAATTGGCCCCTGTTATTTATGAATTTACCACTATTGAATTGCACAATTTGCTAGGGTCCTTCCTCTGATAGCATGCACTACTTGTACACAATGGAATATGCTACAAATGATAGTAAACTACCTTGGAATATCCATCTCAATTGGGTAACTTGAATTCTCTGCATGCAACAATTATTTTGGGCTAATTGATTAGTTAACTGGTTGATCACTAAGTGTGGTTGATGTTCCACTTCCACAACTTGACCTCCACTAGTTTTTTTGATAGTTAGAACTAGTTAAACTAACAATAACTCAAATTAACTGAAATAAATTGCTACAAATTAGCAATAAAAAATTCTAAACTGAACCCAAGATTCCCCAAATCAATTTAACTAAGTTAATTGAGTGACAAGTTCCATGTCACCTCAATTAACTACCTCCAAGATTCTTGATGAATAAAAATTCAAATTTTCTCTAGTTTGACCAAGGAAAAGTCAAACTAAGATTTTCTTGTTGCATTTTCAACATTCCCTCTCAACAAGAAAGGGATTATCAACAACCCCTGTCCCACACCTGTGGAACTTGAACTTCCTTCTTGACAAGGCCTTTGTCAAAATATTAACATCTTATTCCTCTGTCAGAATGTATTGCAACAACACAATCCACCTATGCACATGATCCCGTAGATGGTGATACCATATATCAATATGCTTGGATAGATCGCGAAAAACAAGAATTTTAGAGAGTTTGATACAACTATGATTATCAAAGTAAATCATAGTAGCATCCATCATCTTACCAAACAAGCTAATAAGTATCTTTCTCATCCAGATTGCCTCACATGCTGCTTGAATTGCAACCGTGTATTCTACTTTTGTTGAACTGAGTGCCACTGATATCTACTTCTTGCTGTAAAAATAAGCCATTGTAGAACCAACATTGAAAATTCCACCTGATGTACTCTTCCAGTCTGATGGACTTCCCACCTGATCTACATCAGTTAAGCCACACAGTTTCACTCCCTTTGTCCATCTATACCATAGTCCAAATTGGGTAGTGCCTCTGAGGTACTATAGAACATGCTTAGTTTCTTTCCAAAATAGTTTGGTTGGCCTAACCATAGCTTGGATCAACTGGTTTACTACAAATCACATGTCTGGTCATGTGTTCACAAGATACATGAATTAACCCAACAACTGTTGGTAAATAGTCATATCCACTTCCTCACCTGAAGAGGCATCCTCTTTCCTCAACTTTGTCACTAAAGGAGTCTCCATGGGTTTAAACCTATCCATGCAGAACCTCTGAAGTATCTTGTTGGCATACTTTCCTTGAGAGACAAAAATTCCCCATCACCTTGCCATACTTCCAATCTAAGGAAGTAGTGCATGAGACCCATTTCCTTCATCTCAAACTCTCTTGCAAGTTCCTCCTTGAAAGATTTGATCAGTTACTATTCACCAGTCAAGATCAAGTCATAAACATATACAACAAGAATAAACAATTTACCTTCTACCAAAATATGATAGAGGTTTGCATCCGCTTCACTTTTGGTGAGGCCTAAACCAGTGAAATAGCTATTGATCCTAGTGTACCTAGTATAGGGTGCTTGCTTGAGACCATACAACACTCGCTTGAGTCTGCACACATGGGACTCTTAATAAAAAGTCTTGAAGCCTTCTGGTTTCTCGATATACACCTCCTCCTTAATAACTCCATTGAGGAGTGTTGTTTTCACATCCATCTGGTGGATCTTTCACCCCATCTGTGCATCCAAAGCAAGGATTGATCTGATGGATGAGTACCTTGCTACATGAGAAAATGTCTCCCCATAGTAAATCCCCTCAACTTGAGAGTACCCCTTGGCCAAAAATCCGGCTTTATACTTTGCTATGCTTCCGTCTACTGCATGCTTCACCTTGAAGATCGATCTTGAACCCCCAACTGATTTTTCTGATGGTCTTGGGACCACTTCCCAAACATTATTCTTTACAATTGATTCATACTCCTCCACCATTGCATCAACCCATATTGGTTTCTCTAATGCTTCCTCGAAATAGGATAGCTCAGCCTCTACTAGCTCAATCATTAGAGCCATGCAACTAGTGTACTAATTTGGCGACCTTCTCTACCTACGTTGATTTGAAGGAGCACCCACATTCTCCCTCGCATCATGCACAAGTCTTTGAGCTTCTCTAGATCTCTTCCTACCTTCTATGGATGATTATGCTTGAGTGGCTATTGCCACTCTTTGCTCCTCAACTTGTGGCTACTCCACAACATCTCGAGGCTCCTCCTTTGGAGCTAAAAGCTTCTCCTCTGGTGGGATTTGAAGTTCCTCTCAAGAGAACACCACATGGCTTTGTCTTCATCAAATTTTACATCCCTTCACACAACTGTCATTCTGAGGGATGGAAAATACCCATAAATACCCCCAACTCTGTTGTCGACTCTAACTTCTTCCTTGACTTTTTGGAGACATGGCAACACACAGAGTCTCCAAAGATCTTGAAGTGTGACACATCTAACTTCGTCTTCGAGAAAGCCTCTTCTGGTGTGATCATGCCAAGAATTTTATGAGGACTCCTTTTGTACAAGTAGACCACTGTGTTGCATGATTCAACCCATAAATGTAGAGGTAGGCCTTGGTCATGCAACATTGCTTGTGTTTCTCTCACATTGCTACTTTTATTCTTCTTAGCCACCCCATTTTATTGTGGGTTGTGGGGTATTATCAACTCTCATTGAATACCTTCTTTTGGAAAGAAACTTTTAAATTCATTCGACACATAATCACATCCATTGTCACTTCTAAGGGCCTTAACCTTCTTGCTTGCTTCATTCTCTACCAGTGCCTTGAACTCTAAGAACTTGGAGAAATTCTCATCCTTCTTTCGCATGAAGAAGGTCCAACACTTTCGGGAGAAGTCATTAATAAATATGACAAAATATTTGTGCCTAGCAGTGAAGGCTATTGAGAAAGGTCCACATACATCAGAGTGGATCCTTTTAAGGATTGCATGAGCTCTGCTGTCTTGATAATGGAAAGTGGCTTTTGTGTACTTCCCCAAGGTACAACCTTTGCATTTATCCTTCTACTGTAGTGCTCCTTTTGGGAGGTCTATGGTAATATACTACAATATATTCAAAGTGCCATGATGCAAATGGCCAAGTCTTCTATGCCAAATTTCACCGACATCATGACTTTGCACCTTCTCCACCTTTATGCTCAATGCAACACTATCCTCCACATATAGCTTGTAGAAGTTCTTCACACAAACCTCTATATTCTTCACCTGTATCATGGCTATGTGTCTCAGGAATTCCTTTACTTTGATGAATATCACATCATAACCACGATCTTCCAAAATTGCAATGGAGACATGATTATTCTTTAGACCCGAAACAAACATCACATCCTTGAGCCTAAGAGGGGAGCCCTACTCCCTCTAAAAGGTGGATGTAATAATCCTGGTCATACTGTACCTTACATCATATCCCATATCGGTGTGCATCTGGAGATCCTTCTCCTCCAAATCACTAAAAAAATCTTTGTTCCCTGTCATATGGAATGAGGCACTGCTGTCCAGGTACCACACACTTCCCATCACTGTGTTGGCCATGCATGCAATGAGAGTAATATCAAGCTCGAACTATGAAGAAAAAAATTCACTTGCAACTCCTCACGAGGTCTTCTTGCTTGTATTCTTGTGTGGACACTTCATGGCAATGAAAGCACTTGATTCTGGACAAGTCTTTTTTCTTGCCCCCTTGACTAGATTCTGCTTTGGATTGGGATTTCTTCCCTTTCCCTTTCTTTGCATTTCCAACCAAGGCACAATTCTCCTCATCCGCATCCTTAGATGAAGTCTTGTCTTTGATATTCTGGATTATTTCCTCCCGTACCATATCAGACCATGGGCGTTCTTAATTTGGTTGTTTCTCCCTCTCATTCACTAAATCTTAGTAGTTGTTCCAGCTCTTGGGAAGGCCTAGAAGGGCTAGGCTCACCAAATCATCCTCTGCTATCGTAATACCAACTTGACCAAGTTCATCATGACATTGTGTGAACCTAATCAGGTACTATGGAATGGTATCATTCCTCTTCATCTTGATATTTCGAAGTTTGTCCTTGAGTGCCAATTTCCTATGGTCACTACTGTTATGGAACAAATTTGTCAGTGCTTTTCACACTGCATAAGAAGTTTCTTTCCCATGGATATTTGAGACAATATGGTCTCATACTCCCTCTAATATGATTCTCCTTGCCTTGGATACACACTTATTCCATTCTGATAGATCCTTAACATCATATGTTTTTAGTTTCAAAATATCATTATCAATGAATTCCTTCAACCCATTATCCTCCAATACTATCTCCATGCGGTACTTCCATGCAACATAATTCAAGCTTCCCTCAAGGGCATACTAGAGCCTTAGTCCATTGAAATCCATCTTCTTAGTCCTGAAGAAAACCTGCAACACTGATCTACAAATTTGAACCTCTTGCAATGACAACCTCAAAATCTATGCTCTACAGTGATTCCATCTCTGATACAATGTAGAAATTAATGCATAGATTCAATAATTCTCTTGAATTTTACTAAATCACAAGACTTGAAGCTACTCTACTGATCTGTGGGGGTTCATTCACCATATGAAACACAAATCATAAACATACAAAAGGAAACATCACACATGTACAAAGATTTATCTAGGGGAAAGAAACTACTCAAAACCCCTTACTATCTATATTGCATTAATCAGAGAATAGAGATGAAATACATATGCTTGCTCAATCCTGAGCACACCCTACAAGAATTATCCCTTTGCCTGATTGACTAACTTTGGCCAAAACTTAGCCAATTTTCAAGCCCTCCAAGCTCATATTTCCTTGCATTGTTCCCTTGGGAAATTGGCCCCTATTATTTAGGAATTTTCCACTATTGAATTATGCAATTCCCTATGGTCCTTCCTCTAACTGCATGCACCACCTGTACAAATTGGAATATGCTACAACTAATAGTACAATGCCTTGGAATCTCCATCTCATCTGGGTAATTAAAATTCTCTACATGCAACAATTATTTTGAGCTGATTGATCACCGAGTGTGGTTGAAGTTCCACTTCCACAACTTGACCTCCACTAGTTTTGCTGACCGTTAGAACTAGTTAAACATACAATAACTCAAATTAACTGAATTAGATTGCTACAAATTAGCAATAAAACATACTCAACTGAACTCAAGATTCCCCAAATCGAATTAACTGAGGTAACTGAGTGACAAATGCCATGTCACCTAAGTTAACTACCTCCAAGATTCCTGCTGAAATATGAATTATATTTTTCTACAGTTTGGCCATAGAAAAGTCAAACTGAGGTTTTCTTGCTTCATTTTCAACAATTATCTAGAAAAACTGAAAACATAGTATGGTGGTAGATGCACTTTCAAGGAAATAAGAAGACATATATGGTTTTATATGTCATATTTCTATTATATAACATGATTGTGTTGATGAAGCAAGAAAATAATGGAAGCAAGATCATAAGGTATGCATGATCATTCAATAACTACAAGAGGAACTAGGTGCATTGGACACATTTGTGGGGAAAAATGATCTATTGTTGTATCAAGATAACCTATATTTATGTAAGAAATCCAAACTCAAACGAAAATTATTTTTGGAATTGCACACTTCTTCTCTACAAGGAAATTTAATGTTCTTTAAAACTTACCACAATATAAACAAAGGAATTTTTCTAGGAATATCTTAAAATTGATTTAATTTTTTTTATGGAAAATGTGTGGTCTATCAATAGAATAAGGAAGAGATGACTAAAACCCTAGGTCTCTTACAACCATTAGCTATATCAAGTCAATGTTCAAAAGGCATTTCAATGGATTTTATTGCAAGTTTACACAAATATGAAGGCAAAAGTTTCATTATGATAATAGTGCATTGACTAAAAAAGTATACCCATTTTTTCTCTCTTTATCAACCTTTTAAATCAATTACAATGGTATTAGCATTCATGGAATTATTCCAAAACCTAAATGGAATCCCAAAAATTATTGAGTAACAAAGATCCAATTTTTACTGGAGATTTTAGATTAAATTATTGGCTTTTTTGGGTACACAATTAACTCACATCCCATCTTACCATCCTCAATCCAATGAGAAAACTAAGACTGTGAATAAATGTTTAGAGAGATATATTTATTGCTTTGCATATGATAAACAGACATGATGGATCAAGTGGCTTCCCTTCATGGAATGGTGATATAACACATCCTTCCATACTTCCTAAAAAATGTTCACATTTATGAAACATTAAAAATATCATCCCCCATACATCACATCATCCTTGAAAGGGAATTCATAGGTTCAAGTAGAAAATTGACCACATAATGCACCAACAAGAGGTTCTCAAACTATTGAATGGTTATAACCAAAAATAGGATGAAACAATAAGCATATCTACATCATAATGAAAGGGAATTTGAAGTGGTGGATTGCATACTTTTGATGCCACAACCATATAAATAACTGTCCCTCAAGAAAGAAAAGGAAGGAAAATAAATCATCATCCATGTATTATGGATCCTATAAGGTGTTGTAGGGGATTGGAAATATGAATTGCAACTCATAGTTTCCTCCATCTTCACATCTATGTCTAGTCATCCATGTTTATTACTTCAAAAAGGTAACTAGTGACAAGATCCTAGTCCAAAATATTTTTCTAGAGGTTAGAAAATCATACTAGAACTATAAATAATCCTTGAAACATAGATTAAGTAGCTATGAAAAGGACCTCACCAAATGGAATAACCTACTAGTGGAAGAGTTGACATGGGGAGATGAATTATTCATGTAGAAATACCTACAATTAGTCAAGTGTTGAGGATGACACTTTTTTGAAGGTGAGGGTCATGTTAGGAACATAAACCTGATTAGTCTCTAGATATTGAGTTATTACACTTCTATTGTTATATTAGTAGGTTGCCTAGAATCTTTCATTTTAATTGTACCCTTCGTCTCCTATATATACAATAAGCAAACCTAGTATTAAGATCATATCAAGGACATTTTCTCACGAAAGTGGATTGTGCTTATTGAATTTCTATAATCTTTAAGTCACTTGGTTCGTTACAATAAATTTCATATCAATGTCATGACCAACAATGATTAATATTTATAATACTAATTTTAAATATGTGGCATCCTAAAAGAAAACCAACTTCAGTAACAATAGTGATTGTATTGTATTGAAAGAATAGATGAAGTTAGAAGCTATAAAAGTGTTGGAAAAAGAAAGCATGAGGTATATTTGTCAAACATAACAAGAATATTATGTGTGGAATACACACACACACACACACACACACACACACACACACACACACACACACAAAGATATATAGATATCCCTAAACTACACTTTATAGCAACTAGGCTTGAGCTTTCAACAACCTACGTGTAGGCAACCTTCATGATGGTGGGGCACTATGGAAGAAATGAGGTGGGAAAGAAAGACATATTTGGCTAGGTCCTTAAAGTACATGTTGTGAAAGAATAATATAGAAGTCACAAATGTATTGGGAAACACACATTTTGGAATCTATCATTAGTGATGGCGCAGTGATTTTCTATATAATCTATGCTGGTTTACTTCCGACAATCTCATCTCGAGTACTAAAGAATAGATAGGTACGAGAAGAATCGTTGGATCTGTTGTTATGTAGTGTATCTTCTCTCCTCTCTCTCTATTATTATATATATATATATACTATCCCCATGAAGATTGATGTTAGAGTAGTTTTCAAATGAGTATTTGAGCATTACCCATGATAAAATGGAAAAATAAAATTTCAATCCAAAGGATACATGTCAAATCAAAAATTGTAGGAAAATCTTAGATTTTTCATTGATAGGTATTCTAACACATGGGCATAATATAGGAGGTTTTTATTGTTTCTCCCAATAACTTGTACACATGGGATCACAATTTACCATTACATTCTTTGCAAAGTGCTTGAGGGACCTTGAAGACCCAATTGAGTCTCCTTTCTGACACTTATAACGCCCTAATTAACCTCTCTTTTTGACCTATTTTACCTCGAATCTATCTACTATTCACTTATTTTCTCCAAGTATATACCCTTTTATCATTCTAATGTATATATGAGGTAACCAATATCTCAAAACACAATTTATATGTTTTCTTATAGAAAAATATCATTATTTGATCTTTTACTCTCTAATTTCTCTGATTGGTTCACATAAATATATGGATTTCTTACTCTTCCATACTCGTTTAGTATTCCATTACTCGGCCAATATAGCATTATGATACTTGTCCATTTTAGCATTCCGGTACTCAGCCAGTTCAACATTCCAGTACTCGGGCAACTCAACGATTTGATATTTCATCCAGTACTTGTTCGGAAATTGGGCACTCATCAACCACCTGTGCACCTATCGAGTACTCTACCAATAGTTGCGTTGTCAGCGACTATGCTCACCACACGCGTGCACTCACTCGACACTTGACCCATGGCCTGAGATTTTGGCTACTGTGCCCATCATAACCATTTCATTGTTCGATTCTACTACCAAATTGCTCCACTGTTTGATTCTAGTACCAACTTCTCCATCTGTTCTATCATTTAACTCTAGTACTCATATTCTCTGTTCGATTCCAATGCCCGTATTCCACTATTCTGTTCCAATACCAGCATCTACTGTCTTATTTTAGTACTAGACTTCATCTCCAGACTTAGTTCTTTAGCAAACAATCTACGATGGAACCAACAAAGTTGTTAAGGACATCTCCTTTACTTAGTTACCCAAGATCCATTTCCTCCTCATGCACTTCGTGTCATAAGGATGAAGTTACAAATGTAATTTCAGTTATTATACATATTGATGATTATCTCCTATAATTTGATTGTAACGACCCTCTTCCTTATAAAATAGAGGGATGTCAAATGATTACGTTAATCAAATAATTTTTCTTGAATGGTTAATAGTTAATCTCTTAGTCTTTAGAGAGATCCGAGAAGGGAGATTAGGTTGGAAACAAAGCACTATGAGATTTGTAATGTTGATATTGTAATCCTTATTTTTCATTAATAATATGAGCAACAATTTTTAAGGTTAGTTTGTTATTTTACTTCTTAGCTCTGTAAGTATTTAACTTACCTTGGTAGCTAAGCAAGGGCCCACTGAAGCCATCAAGGAAAGTTTTCCTTTGTTTAAGTTATTAAATAATTTAGTGTTTCTAGTTTCGTTTTATGAGTGATGCTTTCTTAGTTCAAGTTGTATTTGAGTTATAGATTTAATGATTGATCATTTGAAGTACAGGAACGATAAAAATTGAGATCTCACCATTCACCTACATGCGCCACTGGTGAACTCATATTTCTTGTACTGATTTTGATTGCCTTGTTTAAATGCATTGAATTGTTAAGAGTAATAGTTGCAGGAAACAAAATTAGATCCCTTGTTATTTCATGAGCCGATAAATGGAGGAACTCATTAGTTGATTTAGAATATTCAGTTTGTATTACTTGAGTGTTGTGTGGATTTTCATTAATTGCGTGACGAAATGAGTTATAGTTTGTAGAATGAAGTGTTAGTTTGAAATACTCTCTATCTAGACTATACGCAGCAAACAACAAAACTTATCTATTGTCGGCACATATAGTGCATTAGCTCTACTGATTACGATTCCCTGGTCGATAATTAAGTATTGAGGCAAACACTTACACACACACACACACACACACCCACACACTCATATAATTGCCCCACATTTTTGACGCCATTGATGGGGAGCTGTAAATGGTGATAGATTTGTTTGATGGATTGTGAGTAATTTTGAGGACGAACTAAAGGCAAAGAGAAGACGGTAAGATGAGAAGTAAGAACCTACACATCCACTATGGTGGGGTCGCTCTAAAGTTAAGTTGTCCTCTCTTTTGGTAAGTATTCAAAGTTTAATAATTTGTTTTTATAAAAATAATTAGAGATAGGAAAGGTCAATTTATTTCATCTAAAAACACAGAAAATATATATGGTCCTAAAATTGTAAAGCTGACTAATTCTGCTAATCGTTATTCAAGGAAAACACCAAAGGAGGAGAGTCTGATGGTAAGAACAATGGAGACATCAATAGAAATCAAGACAGTGGTAGAGGAAGTTTAGACTACAATAGAGACAATACCTTGGATTATTGCAGATAATCCAATGACTGAACCATCATATTCTACAAGTGATACATATCCAACTGCCACAAATCTTAATGTGTGGGAAGGAAAAATGGAAGGAGAAGAAGGAAGAGTCGACAACCCGGGAAACAATGAACTAGAAACATTCATATTTCCAATCCTTGACATTACCAGGAAGGTCAATATGAAGAACATTCCCTTGTCATCATTACCTCATTCCAATGGTATGACATTCGAAGACCCTGATTCATTTTTATTCGAATTTGATGTATTGTGTAGAAGTTATAATTATACAGATAATGCTCAAGAACTGAAACTTTTCCCAGCCACCTTAAAAAACTTTGCATTAATATGGTTTATGAGTCTAGGGAAGCATACTATTACATCTTGGGATGATATGAAATCAACATTTTGGAAAAAATACCAAGACTATTGTAGATTTAGGGATGCCTGGAGTGACATCTTTAGAATGCAAAAAGCTAAAGATGAAAGCCTAGAAGCCTATTTAGAAAGGTTTCTTTACAATTTCCAGAAATCCAAAGAATTACTTAACCTTATGAGTTTGGGTGATGTCTATCAAAAATCATTTATCAAGATTGCAGAATATTGTAGAAAGTACTCCCGTAGTCAAGCCAAAGTTGGAAAAAGTCCTAGAGAACTTGTAAGTAGAACTGTCAAACCAGCCACAACTGGGGTAACTAGGACAAAATTGGGGAATCTGTTGGATAATTTTAAAACTGATATCCTTAGTACCATTAGTAACCAGCTAGATACCGTTAATAACAAAAGGAAGAAGTAACAGGAAAACATTGCTTTAGCTATCTTTTGTCCTCGTTGTAGGAAGAAACATCTTGAAAAAGAATGTCCCCTTAATATCGTAGAGGTTTGTAAAATTTGCACAAATAAGCACTCAACTAAAGAATGTCCTTCGTTAACAGGACTACAGGCTATATACATAGGGGGATAGAACCTCAAGATTCATCATATTCCTCTAGGAGACCATGGAGGCAATAAAATACCTCCATGTCCCAAGATCCTTACATCCAATCACTCAACAATAATGAGCCTCTCATACGCCTTATTCTCAATGGGGACCCTAACCAATACAAGGAAATTCTTGGCAACAAGGTTGGAGGGGAACTATGTATGGACACATGCCTCTACAACCTTACCAAGTGCCCTCTTATCCAAACTATATATAATATCCCTCAAACATTTATCAACTATTGCCAGGGTTTAATCCACCCCTCTTACCTTTTTTCCAACAACAACAACTGCCCATGAATCCAAATTCACAGCAGCTTGCTCTGCCCATGAATCTGAGTCAACAACAAGTACCACCAAATCTGAATCCCCCTCAACCAAATCAATTTCTTGCACAATCTATTCCAAATCCTAATAAGAAACTAGCTCAACCTATACAGAATGTAAAGCTGTAGACCTTCCCTACTTATACCATCACTTCAGTTCCAATCAATGAAATTCAATTAAGATCTGGGAAGATATTAAATGAAAGAGGACTTGCATTCATTATCAAGAAGAACAACCAACAAATTCACCTTCTGAGAATGAAGAGGAAGATTTTCCCCTTGGCGAATAAATAACCATCTTGAAGGAGTAGTCAATTTTACTACACCACCTGAGCCATCTCAAGAAATTACTCAACCACCTTACCCAGAAAAGTTGCTTGTTAAAAATCTCGAGGTCCCACGAAAATGACTTAGAGGCTGAACTACGAAACATTTGTGTGAGGATACCCTTGTTGCAAGCAATCAAGGATATTCCCATTAATGCCAACATTGTAAAGGACCTTTGTATTAAAAATCCAGGAAGAAAGAGGAAGGATCCCCCTGTTATCAAGCTAGTTGGCCAATTATCAGAAACCATGTTAGGGATGCCTTCTAAATACACTGATCCTAGAATCTCGGTAGTGACCATATAGATCAATGACATATCTTTAACAAACACCCTTATTGATCTAGGTGCAATAATAAATGTCATGAATGTGGATATTATGCAAGAGCTGCAGCTAGAAGGCTTAAGGCCCACTTAAAATTTATTGGAATTAGCAGACAAATCTATTCTTAAACCTGCAGGAAGCCTAGATGACATAACAGTTGTACTAGCTTCTTGGGAATATCCGATATATTTATTGGTGATCCATCCAAAATCCTTCAAACCTAGACATCTAGTAGTAATGGGGTGACCTTGACTTACTACTGTTGATGCCTTCATTGGAGGTAGGTCTGGAGAGATGACAATTTCTAACAGATGTCAAAGTCAAAAAATTGTTTTATTTCCTCCTGCCCAACCTTCTACAGACACTCCTCTGTGGTTAGAAAGCCCATATGGAGAAGAGGAATGTACTCAACCATTGTTAACAATTGAGAAGTCTAAAGGTATTCAAGAACAAACCGAGGATTGAGTTTTGAATTTGTTCTTAGCCATAATGAGATGTATTGATTTCCCACAATCTTTCCAAGAATATGAGCATATTTTTAGTTTTGAATTTCAGGAAACATGTCATCCTTTTGCCTTCTCATTGTTTGAAACAACAACAACAAATGAAAGAAAGGATTCATCTTCCCATGATTTTGAAATTTATCCTGGGAAGTCTCTATGCATTAATTCTGGTCTAGGGTTAAAACAACAAGAACAATTGACCCAAATTATTAAAAGGAAATGTGGTGCTTTCACATGGTACTACTCTGATATGAAAGGAATTCACCTAGATACCTGCATACAACATTATCTATACAAAAAATGAAATTAGACTAGTAAAGCAAGCTCAAAGGAGAATGAACCCAACCCCAAAAGAAATAGTAAAAGAAGAGCTTAAAAAACTCTTAAATGCTAACTTCATTTACCCTATCTCTGATAGCAAGTGGGTGTCACCACTAGTCATTGTACCTAAGAAAAACAGTAAATGGAGGATTTGTGTGGATTTTAGGGAACTGAATAAGGCCACCTTTAGAGACTATTTACCATTACCTTTCATTGATCAGGTATTGGATACCTTGATTGGGAAGAAATATTTTTTCTTCCTGGATTGATTTAGCGGCTATAACCAAATCCAATTTGCACCTGAAGACCAAGAAAATACCACCTTTACTTTTCCATGGGGTGCATATGCCTATAGGGTTCTTCCTTTTGAGTTATGTAATGCCCCTGCCACCTTTCAAAGGGTTGTCCTTGCTATTTTTCAGAACTAGCCCAAGACTGTGTCGAAGTCTATATGGATGACTTCATAGTATGTGGGAAAGATTTTCAACAAGCTCTAGACAACTTAGAGAAAGTATTAATCAAATTTCAAGAGACTAACTTTGCCCTTAGTAAAGAAAAATCTAAAATTATTCTTACTGAGGGTATTGTGCTAGGTCATCATATCTTTGAAACTGGGATAAGAGTAGATCCCACTAAAATTGAAATATTTGCTCAAATTAAAACTCCCAGTTTTGAAAGAGAAGTTAGAATCTTTCTAGGGCATGCCAAATACTAAATAAGTTTTATTCAAAATTTTACCAAAATAGTTGCTCCTATGTTTAAAATTCTAACTAAATATGCAGATTTTCAGTGGAGTCCTCAGTGTCAAATTGCCTTTGCAAATCTTAAACAAAAGCTGTCAATTGCTCCAGTTCTAAGAGGACCAAATTGGAGCCTCCCTTTTCACATTTATACTGATGCCTCAAACACAAATTTGAGGGCTGTTCTGGGCCAAAGGGAAAAACAAATACCCTATGCCATTTGCTTTGTCAACAAAAATCTCTTCCCTACCAAATTTAACTATACAATCATGGAAAATTATTTCTTATATGTAGTTCATGCCATCAATAAGTTTAAACATTATATAATCAGGTATGAAGTGTTTATACATATAAATCATTCAACTATTAATTTTTTAATGAATAAAGAAATCACTAATGTGCGAGTTACTAGATGGTTGTTACTACTGCAGGAATTTAATATTACTATTGTTGATAGGCCAGGAAGAGATAATCTTGTTGTTGATTTCTTGTCTAGACTTGTTCATAAAGGTGATAGTGCACCAGTTGCTGATGATTTTCCCGATGAAACTTTATTTTCTATTTTTAATTATACTCCTTGGTATGCAGATGTAGCCAACTACCTAGTTATAGGAAAACTGCCACAAAATTTATCCTCAAGAGAAAAAAAAAAGAATCATTCAACTCAACACTAATTATATGTGGCATGATGATTGTTTGTACATACTGGACCAAATCTTGTAATTAGAAGATGTGCATGAGAGGATTAAATTGAGGATATCCTAAAATATTTCCATAATAAGCCATGTGGTGGACATTTCGCCAACAAAAGGACCACATGCAAAGTGTTACAGTCCGGATATTATTGGCCCACTATTTTTAAAGATGAAAAGAAGTACGC
>APFE031493572.1:0-12245 GCA_000404065.3 Pinus taeda | reverse complement strand
TAGAGATTGTGATTATTAATATATGATATAAGTGGGAATATATAATTTTAAATTAGAATGTACTTTATATTAATTTTTAAATTCAAAAATTATAGTGTATCTCATTGGTCAAAAATAAGTCATCATCAGTTAAATCAAAGTTATAAAACAATTAAGTTAAATAAAATCACGCTTAAAATTATGAATTATAACTGCCAATAAAAATTCTTCATCATGTGTTTTGTGTTGTATCTAATGGATTCTTCATCATATGTGTTTAGTGCTATTTAGATTGAACACCTATATTGGATGTAATGTCCCATTTATGTATTTTGGGTAAGTAATGGACTCAACTATTATAAAAAAACAAATTATTATATATTTTAATATATAAAATTATAAAATTATTATAATATTTTATATATGTTTTAATATTATGAAAAAATATAAAAGAATATTAATACTTTTTTGGTTTTAGTGAGAGTAATTTTTATTTAAGAAGGAAAAAAGAAATGCCAATTACAATATAACCCTATTTATTGGCAGGTATAACAATCCAAAACCTCTATAGAAATTGTGTAATCACTACTGCTATTGTTTCTGCCGGCCCATTGACATTGTCGTTAGGCTATCTCCCTTTATTAAAGGTTTATGAGTATATTGACTAACAAAATGTTTGCAATCGTAATCATGTATGAGATTTGAGATTCCATATCGTTAAGGTCTACTTCATATGACAACCCACCTTGTAAGGGCCCACTCCAAGACTACGTGATAAATTGTTTAGCTGCAATTTTCCATCCCTTTGATTAGATGATAGATCAGCCCCTCCTTAGTAATCGATACTAATTGTTGAGTTTACAATGTCTTAGTATTCAATAACACATTGTATGACCTCATTGCTTACATATACTAACAACTCTTCAACCCTATTCATAATTTATATTGTCTTTAATCTTATTCATTATTTATATTTTCTTTCATTTATTTCTATTTTTATTTTCTTTCATTTATTTCTATTTTTATTATTAATATATTTTGTTTAATTATTTTTTTCAATAAATTTTACTTATATTATATATTTTCACTATTCAATTAATCATAATATAATAAACAAAATAAAATTTATGCAACTATACTAAATAGATTTTCTCTTCTTCACATTTTAACACAATTTAAAGATTAAAAAAAAAAAAAAATAGAAATTACTACTCACAATTTTAATAATAACCTAAAAGATAAAATAAAAAAAAAAACAATTTTTAAAATTTTTTTACACACTTCCTTTATTTTTTATTTTAATATAGTGGACATTGCAACTGTTTATATTAGAGATTTATTTATGATGGCACTAGATACTTCATATCAATTTGATTTTTTCAACATAGAGATTCTACAATAGATTATTTATTTTCTCCTAAATTATGATGGGTAAGTTAAATTAATAATTTGTTACATAATTAGCTTTTTAAGAAATATTTATTTTACTTATATCATATATACATTATTTAATAGAGTGATACTAGATATTATAATTTTTCATAAAATGTGCACAAGCACATTTCAATAAACTCTTAATTTTTGTAACATGTGATGATGTTGGGGCTAATGTTTCATCCATAATTTTCTATGCACCTATCTCTATTTAGCTCCAAGATTATCTAGTTCATTAATTACTTCCTTTACTTCCCTTTGTTGTATTCAAATGTGTTTCATTATTAGATTTATGAATTTGTTCAAGCATTCAATAATTTCTATTGATTACTTTTTGCATAAGAAGTAAGTATTAAGCAACAACGCTGCATATTACACTTGTTGTGTCATGTGTAATAATTTTCAGATTAAAAAAGTTAAATTTTTAATGAACGAATATAAGGTACAACATATTCTATGAAATAGATGAAATGATTTTCTTCACTAGATTGTGATTTTATTTATTTAAATTTTGGTTTTAAATATATAAATGGATTCAACACCTTAAATATCCTTTTTTTTTTGTCAAGTAAAAATGGAGCCTTCTATTAACCGAACTAGTACACTACATATGTTACAGGGTAAACCAAAAAACACTTTCGTTTGCCAAAACTCAATCAAGAGCCCTATGGGTTATGGCCCACAAGACCTAACGGAAGCGTTAATGGCTTTAAGTCCTTAAAACTCAAAACCGTTCACACTATCGGGAAATATGATTACATAGGAAATACATAGAAACCCAACCCGCAACACTTAAGGTTGAACTTCAAACATATTACATCCACAACCATAAAAATCGGCGGGTCCGTACATCCGGTCCATTGCCTTCCCACTGCACTCTCCAAACACCGATCTCCGATCAGCCTGATCCCTACCATCCATTTCTTTCATCGATCCAACGACTATCAGCTAATCTCAAATCGGTGAATTGCAACCAACTCCTTCTCCTTCCTCTGATTGCCGTTAGACAACTTGCATGACTTAATCTCCATCGTTGATCTACACTTTGTGGATCCAACGATCCATGATGATTTCAGGCGGACAAATAGCACGAGGATTAACCGCCCGAAAAAGTGATTTCCTCTTTCCTCCTCGCTGCAACATGTCGCTTGATGAGTGGAATCGGAGGCCTTCCTTGAAAAACCGGTTACCACTTAGACCCCGCCCAAAATACCATAAATGGTTACAGAAACCACTTCTCTCGTGAATTACCTTTCACGCGCTTTCGCCATGCAAAGATCGTCAATCTATCACATCGGACGATTCTCGTTCCTTTCTGCCTACGCCATTAATCTTCTTCTTAACAATGGGTTTATGCTTAAACCCCATTTTCTCTGCCATACTCTATTTAACACAGAAACATCCATACATAACAAAATTTCATTAATCAAAGGATCACCATCAACCCTTACAATGATCTATGGCCGATCAAACCTGTAAAATTTCCAGAATCAATCCTCATGCCAATACAATCTGCGGACTGTTGCCACACAACAGGCAAATAGTTTAGGCTTACCTATCCTCTCACTTGTCTCTTGAGCCTCCTCGATCCATCCTGTCAATCCATCGACCCCTATATTTGGCAAACTAATAGAGACAGTCCTCTAACAGTTTGCCTAGTGGTAATAACTCCCAAACATACCGAGTGTCCCTTTCCTTATTAATCACTCCTTCGTTTGCCAAACAATCAGCTAACATGTTAGCTTTTCTTTTCACATGGACAAAGCTTATAGTTATTAGGGTTTGCAGGTGAGTGTAGATACGATGAATGACCTATGATAGCCTCCAATGTTTCGACACTTTATCTAGTGATATACCATTGTAGATTTTCTTGGCTACTCTAATAATCAATTCAGAATCTGCTTCAATGATGACATTGTGTGAATTTGAATTCACCAAGATTTCCAAGCATTGCTCTAAGGCCATGAGTTCCACCATGATATTAGTGGCCTTCCCCAAGTGGCCATGAAATATCTCCTTTATCTGACCATGTTCATCTCTTATAACAGCCCCAAAACCTGCTAACCCTGGATTGCCCTTAGATGCTCCATCTATGTTGACCTTTGAGAAGCCATGTGGAGGAGGCTTCCAAATGTTTATATTTGCATTTGTTTGGCACATACCTTTAATTATGCCCTATGGCTCGATAGAATGGAGACCCAAATGTAGTAGAATACATGCATCTTGGGGCAAGGGAGGGTCCTTAGAAAGTTTCTTTAACAAGTTGTTGATTGTGTCTTCGAGCTGCCTTAAAATTTGGTCAATTAAATGTTAGGGCTTGCTTGCTTTGTTCTTGAAGATCCA
This sequence comes from Pinus taeda, assembly GCA_000404065.3. Taxonomy (NCBI): domain Eukaryota; kingdom Viridiplantae; phylum Streptophyta; class Pinopsida; order Pinales; family Pinaceae; genus Pinus; species Pinus taeda. The sequence continues at coordinate 8,489 of APFE031493572.1, read as the reverse complement.
ATTATTGCTTTCTTTCCAAACATTCCAAATGACAAATCCTGGACCAAAGTTCAGGCTTTATCGATGATTTCATTCCCTAAGAAGTTTTTCCTCCAATTCTTCAAAGTGTTGGAGATGTTGAGCCTATCCCTATCAGTGTGACTAAATATTGAAGCCACCCATTCCCGCATGATAGAGATGAAAGGGCAGAGGTTGAGAAGGTGATCCATCATCTCCTCTTGTGAGTCACAAATGTAACATTTGGAAGGTCCAATGAAGCATTTTTCAGGAGGTTCTCCCAGGTTAAAATTTTCCTTTGATGAACTAGTTAGATAAATAACTTTATTTTCATCCAGTGGGAGCTTTGCCAAAGATTCTTCCAAACTTGATCAGGGTTTAGGTAGTTAAATCCTGCTACTACCTGTTTAGCTTCTTTAAGGTTAAAGTTTCCTTCGGTGTTCTTTACGCATCTTAGTTGATCAGGCAAGGAGGATACCAGAATCCTCCTATGCTCTAGATCCTGAGCAAGAGAGTCTACCTGGGCCTTTAGAGGGCTTTCCTCACTGTTGCCTAGATCCTTCCAAATCCTCCATTTTCCATTGTTCCTTACCTGGTCCCACAAGTCATTTACCATAAACAAACCTTTGTTGCCTGTGTCATTTTTGAGAGCTGCTCATTCCTCCTTTTACAAGTTGGGTTCCTGTTGCCAGTTATCCTCCCAAAATCTTGCTAGGTTCCCAGCTTGAATCTCCGAGAAGCTATGTTGTTGAACAATGCCTTTATTTTCCCAAGAAAGTTTCCAAATGTGGGAGCCCTTAATATGCCCTGACATTCAAATGTGATCTTTCCCCACCAATTCTTGGCAATTTTTGTTTCCAAGGCTTAAGCCTAGGAGTTTGTTTCTTGAATCACACCTTCCCACCATAATATTTAGCTTCTTTGAGAACCTTTTTGTGTGGGTTTCGGATTCTACTGAAGTGTAGTATTACCTGGGGATAATTATGGCGGTACAAAGGGGGTACCCAAGGCAATAATGTATGAATATGAGATGGGCCAATAGTAATAAATAGTGGCTTAAACCACCAATTATGTAAGCGCTCTCAATTTTAGTTAGTAGTAATGTAATTGGGCCTGGATATAGTTATAGTATGAGGCCATATATATAGAGGCTAGAGACTCCCCATTGAGAGATGTCAAGGAATATTGTATGAACAGGCATATGGCTTGTGGAGTGCTCTCCTTCCTTAAGGAGTGAATGTATGGTGTTGCCCTACCTTAAGGGTTTTGATATCAATAAAGTGAAGCAATTTCTATTCTATATTTAGATCTTATTATTCTTGGGTTTATCTATATTATCATATATTTCTGAGTTAGATCATATATTTGCATCTCAGATCTATAAATAAGAAGCATTTCTATATTCAGATCTTCTCATTTATTGGGTTTATTTGCATTGTCTTATATTTTCATTTCAGATCCATAACAAGTGGTATCAGAGCACTTTATTGGGCAAAAGAGGAGAATTTTTTTAAATTTTGGCAGGAACATTCTGGGGTGGCGATTTTGCATATCAAATCTATATGTTTTGGGGAAAAATACGCAAAATATAATTGCAAAACTAGATTCTTTATGAAAAATACCCAATTTCAAAAAATAAATCGGCCAAATCGAAGTCCGGATGAAGGAGATATCGCTGATCTAAAAATCAGTGGTGTTGCCGACATTTTTTGGGGCGGCGAATTTGCAGATCAGATCTGTATGATTTGGGGGAAAATCTACAAAATCTAATTACAGATCTGGGTTTTTGTGAAAAAATACTCATTTTGAAAAAAAAAAATCGGTTGAATCGAAGTCCGGATGAAGGAGCTCTCGCTGATTTAAAAATCAGTGTTGTTGCAGACATTTTTTGGGGCAGCGCGTTTGCGGCGCAGATCTGTATGTTATGGTGAAAAATATGCAGAATCTAATTGCATATGTGGATTATGTGTGGAAAAATACCCAATTTCAAAAAAAAATCAGTCGAATCGGAATCTAGATGAGGGAGATATCGCTGATTTAAAATTAGTTATTTCTTCAGCAAATTTTTGTGACAGTGGGACAGTTCTAGCACGAATAGGAAATTCCAGTGCCTGGATCAGGATTTCTACCACATGAGAAGATGTAGAATGGTTGTTCTATTTCCGGAAACAGGTCATAGTAGGGATTCTGAGCAATATTGATGGAATTGTGGCCATTTCAAATTTTCGCCAAGTAAGTGAATTTTTTTCAAAACCCTCCTCATGGCGGTTCTATGTTTTACAGGAAAAGGTAATGGTCCTTCTATTTAAGAATACATAAAACAAAAAAATTCAGTATGAGCAAAAGATTGGAAGGATTCAGTGTGGCTTGGTTTCAAAGATGAGGCTGGCAAATGGTGGTTCTCACTTGATAACAAGCAGTTGACCAAACTTTTAGATGTAGAATTTGAAAGAGTCATTTTAGACAAATGACCTCATGCTAGAAAAAAGGAGAATGAAACATATAGGGAGTTATTTTCTAGTGGTGTCTCCTTATTGTAGGTTCATGGATTGGTTCAGAAGGAGAAAATCATTGTGTCTATAAATCTGAGTTGCAAGCAAAATCTCATAAATGTCAACTTGGCAAACAAATTACAAGTGCCAACGAAACACATGGAGCACACACAAGTTAATGACAAGCATCTGCAAGTTTATAAAGATTTGAAGATTTCTATGAACAAGTATGTACTGCATTCTGATTTTTATGCTTCAGATATGGCTAATGAGGATGTTGTTTTTGGATACCCGTGGATGGAATTGGTGGGTACTATAAATATTAATGTACAAAAGAAATTCCTAAAGCTTTGGTATAAAAAGAAGAAAATTACATTACAAGATATTTCCATCAATAAACAAGTAGAAGATGTTCCAGGGACTGACATATTAGATGATGAACCATTGATGGTCGACAACCAAACACAAACGTCAAACTAGGTACCAGAAAAACAGGTAGAGTCCAAGGAGGCTGCAACAGAAAATGTTACATCATATGAGGATTCAGTGGTTGAAGTAATATTGGAGGATAAGAAACCACAACAGGCACCACAACATATACTAGATAGCAATCAAGCTCCATTAGGTGGTAAATTAAGGAAATATACACTGTTGGTTAAACCTTCAGCATATCACCACCCACATCACCCAACAAGAAAACAAACAACAAGATGGCAACAAATTAGCTACAAGGACAACAACCCCCGCATGGAATATGGAGAGCAGCGACGATCCACCTACTATACATCAACACTGAAGAGCTACGAGGATCAACTTCCATCTCAAGCGAGCGAGGCACCAGCTAGATCAATGGTAAACATTTCTCTGTGATGGCTAGATCCACGTGCATGGTACTAGTGAACTACTCTTTTGAGTAAATCTTATTATTTTTTCTCTTCCCATGTTTCGGGGACGAAACATGTTAAGGGGGGTGGAATGTAGTATACCTAGGGGGGATAATATGGGGTATAAAGGGAGGTACCCAAAGGAATAATTTAATAATGGGATGGGTCATAGTAATAAATAAGGTGGTTAACCCGTATCATGTAAGGGACCACAAGTAGTTAGTAATAATGTAATGGACCCATGGTATTAGACATATGGTATGAGGGAACCATGGTAATGACCCATGGTATTATATGTATGAGACCTATATAGAGGCTAGAGACTCCCCATTGAGAGATGTCAAGGAATATTGTATGAACAGGCATATGGCTTGTGGAGTGCTCTCCTTCCTTAAGGAGTGAATGTATGGTGTTGCCCTACCTTAAGGGTTTTGATATCAATAAAGTGAAGCAATTTCTATTCTATATTTAGATCTTATTATTCTTGGGTTTATCTATATTATCATATATTTCTGGGTTAGATCATATATTTGCATCTCATATCTATAAAGAAGAAGCATTTCTATATTCAGATCTTCTCATTTATTGGGTTTATTTGCATTGTCTTATATTTTCATATCAGATCCATAACGTGAAGCCCCAAGCCCCCATGGCTTTTGGGTTTTCAAATCTTATACCTAGCTACTAAAGCCCATTTCTTTTTCTCTTCTCCTCTGCCCCATAGAAAACCCCTTTGTATGCTCCTGATCCATTTCTTAATTCCTTTAGGAGCAGGAAGAGTTGAGAGCATGAACATGGGAATTGCCTGCAGGACAACCTAAGTGAGCACAAGGTGCCCTGCCAAATTTAAAGACCTGCATGTCCATTTTTTGATCTTGTCCTAAATTTTATTTATTATTGGATCCCAGACTTCCTTGCTTAGAGGTTTATTTGTGAGAGGTATGCCCAGATACTTGGAAGGTAGCTGATCCCTTTGAAACCCAAGAATTCTAGTGATGTTTCTCTGAATGGCAATGTCAGTGTTAAAGAAAAAAACTTTTGATTTGTTGAGGCTTACCTCTGTGCCAGCTTCCATAGAAAATTCATTCAAAATATGTTTAATTGTTCTGGCTTCCCTCACTGTGGGTATGCCCTACAGCATTGTGTCATCCACAAATTGTTGATGAGAATTTGCCTCTCCATCCAAGGTGAGTTTGATACCCTGGATTCTTCCTTCAGCATTTGCCATTTTAATCGCTCTGCCTAGCCCTTCCATCATGAGAACAAAGAGAAAGGGTGAGAGTGGATCCCCTTGTCTGAGACCTATGGAGGGTGTGAAGAGTCTTGAAGGAGCGCCATTAAGCAAGATGGAAAAACTAATCGTGGTAACTAGTGCCATAACCCAACTTATCCAATTTTGGTCGAAGCCATAGGCTCTTAGAATTGCCCTTATATAGTACCAAGTTAGCTTGTCGTAAGCTTTCGCTAGGTCTAGCTAAATGATCATACCAGCTTGCTTGCTTCTTTTGAGAGAGTGTACTACCTCATTCGCTTGGATGATGTTATTGAGGATTTGTCTTCCTTCCACATAGCCCATTTTATCCTCTGAGATTAGAGCTGGTAAGAAGGGATTGAGTCTATTGGCGATCACCTTGGAAATAAGTTTATACACCACATTTCATAAAGTTATGAGTCTGAAACCATTCAGAGTCATGGCTTTTTCCTGTTTTGGGATCAAAAATCTATGAAGGAAGCATTAAAATCCTTCAGAACCTTTTTGGATCTTCTTGAGTCTTCCACCACCTCAAGGATATCCTGTTCGACTGTTTTCTAGCAGGCTTTAAAGAAGTCTACATTGAATCCATCTAGGCCTGGATCTTTTCCATTTTGCATTTCATTGATCACTTTACTGACCTCCTCTTCCTACACTGGCCTGTCAAGATTTTGGTTGTCCTCTATGGTAACTAGTTGAGGGATATACTAAGTGAAATGGTTGATGAACCTGGATCTATCCTCCAAAGGCTCCTATGCTATACTGAGGAAATGTTGTACGAGGACAATGTCCATGTCTTTGTGAGAGATGAGTTCTCTCCCTTGAGAATCTTTGAGCTTTCTGATTCTGTTTTGTGCCCTGTGATCCATGGTGGATTTGTAAAGAACTTCGTGTTTCTTTCTTCCTCTCTAATACGTTGTATCCTTGATTTCTGTCTCCAAAAAATCTCCTCTTGCAAGCACCTATCTTCCCATTCTTCCTACAAAGAATCAGCTAGCTTTTTCCGCTCCTTGGTAAAGCCCTTTGTGATGCTAATTTAATTGATCTCCTGGAGTTTCTCCTCAGCTTCTCCTTTGGCTTTGAAGATATTGCCAAATTCCTTTTTGTTCCAATCTTTAAGCCTAGATTTGATATGCTTAATTTTCTATTGGAGCAGGAACATTCTAGTGCCTTGAATATTCTGATCCTCTCTCCACTATTTGTTTATATTACTGGTGAATTCAGGGTGAGAGACCCAGGCATTTTCAAACCTGAAAGGTCTGTTTCTTGGTGTACCCATAAAAGTGGGTTCCAGTTGTACAGGCCAATGGTCCGAACCTCCAAAGGGAAGAATAGAAGTTGTCATGGTCGGGGCTCAGAAAAAGAGGTCCTTTGAAATAATAAATCTATCTAGTTTAGAGGCAACTTGTGAAGCCCCTCCCCTCTTGTTTTTCCAGGTGAAGGTCCCATTAATTGTTTCATTGTCCACTAACTCGATGTTTATTATGAAGTTTTGGAAGGCCATGGAGTCTCTGCCTAGCTGTCTGATACTGCCTTTCTTCTCTGTGATCTTATCATATTGAAATCTCCTGCAACGATGTAGTACATATTAGGGTGTCTTGCTCTTAGTTCCTTAAGGGAGGTGAGAAGCTTGAGTTTGTCTTCTTGCTTTTGAGGTCCGTAGACATTTGTGATCATGTATATCTCCTTATCTCCTAAAGGTTGACATACCAAAGAAAGATATTTCCTAGATGCCTCAGCGTCTAGGATTCCAAATTTCTGAGGATCCCACAACGTGAGAATCCCCCCCGTTGAGTTTTTTACATTAACCTCTAGATACTCATACCTGATTAGCCATTTATTATGAATTTCTCTAATCTTATCCATTGAACATTTTGTCTCCTGGATAAAAATCATATCTGGTTTCTTTTCTTTTATTCTATTACTGAGATTCCTTTGTTTCCTTTTATTTCCTATGCCTCTAATATTCCAAGTTGTGAGCTTCATTAAGAAAGGTTTGTAAAGGAATAATTGGTGAGATCTTTCATCTTACTTGAGTTAATCAATAGTTTCCCACATTCTTTCAGCAACTCATTCTGTCTTTTTCTTCCTCTTTTCCTGCCTGGGTTCTTTGGAGACTGTGCCTGTGTTTCCTCCATCATGTTGACCCCTCTATGCTCCTGGATTTGATGATTTATTTTGACTCCAGATCCCTTCGATTGTGATATCCATAAGAAGAGCTACTGAACCCTATCATATTCCTCTTTGAGAAGGGAGTTCACTCCTTTGGTCATTCCTTGTTCCAAAAATTTCTCTAGATCTAGATTTTCCCTATCTAGAATCTCCTACAGTTCATGGTCCTTCGTTCCCACCTCACTTGGACCATCTCATGGTCCCTATTTATCTCCATACTGCTTGGCAAATCCTCCTTTTGTTGGTTGTTATCTATGATATCTTTTGTGTTGTCATCCTTTTCCTTCTCAGTGATAATGTTCTCCATTTCTTGGTTTGTTTCTTCGTTTCCTTCTTCTTCTTCTAGGATCTTAAAGCTATTGTGGCTCGGTTGTCTTTCCTCATTGGTCTTCTTTTGCGGCCGCCTTCCGTTTTTCCCTTTTCCCCCAACCTCGGTAAAACCCTCGGGATTTTTATCCACAGTGGTATTCACATTTCTCTCCATGTTGTTTGTTGGGCATCCTTTATATAGATGCTCATGCTCATGGCCGATTGCGCTTAAATGGGATATGCTCATAGTCCACCACCTACACCCATTCTTCATCGTATACTTCTAAAATTATCGCGTCTAGAAGTGCTCCAAATAAATCCATTTCCACACATATTCAGGTGAAGGAGGTATATTTACCTTTCAGAGTCGCATCTGAGATCTTTAGAAAATTCCCCAGTTTGTTTCCTATTGTTTTCAGAGATTCTGGTAGCTAATAATCCAGAGGAAGGGAATATAGTCTAATCCATACCGATACCGATGTGAATGTCTCATGTTTCGGGACAAAGTTCATCATCCATGGCCGCACGTAGAGGCCTGCCGCAACATAGAAATATGGTCCTCCTTCGAACACTCTATCTTTATCCTCTAGGCATGTGAATACTACTGTGAAGAAGCCCTTAGATCCCAGATGAAGGTGTATTTCCCCTTTTGGCTTCCAGTGGCTCCTTATCCATACATGCAATGCCCTCTCCGTCGGCCATATCCCCATGAATTTGCATATGACTGCATATTTCGTCATATGATCCCTATGTGCTTGTAGTGCTAGGTCACTTAAGATGGCCTAAGATATGATGTTCAACTTGGGTTTGCAGACCCTAGTTGTCCTTATGGAAGTATTTTTTGACTGCTACCCCATTTTTCCTTCTCCTTACTAGCTTTCTACTACTCCCCTTCCTATTCATGAGGTTTTTTCTTCTTACCAAAGTTTCTGTGTTTCTTGCCTTTGTTGCCTTCTCCAGAGGTTTCTTGAAACTCTGCTTTCCCATGCCCTTGTTTCTATCTATAACTACTTGACTATAGGAGGGAGCAGCACTCCCCCCTGCACGTCCTGTCATGGTGCCCAATGCCAAAACCCTAGTGCCAACCCTAGATCAAGTTGCAGAGCTCGATACCCTATCACCAATTACAATCAACACCTTAAAAATCCTTAAGACACTAGAACTCTCTAAATAAAAGATCATTTTGTCTATTCTCTCTCTATATAAAAAATTATTTTACTTTTCAAAATATACATATATAACTATATAAAATGATAATAATTTGTGTAAACATTATAATATAATGTAATCTGCTATTTTTATAATAATAAAAATGAGGACATTTCAAGATATTGTCACTTTTTTTTTATAAATTAATGGCGTAATTAAAAAGCATTCTCATTT
>APFE031493565.1:10171-21245 GCA_000404065.3 Pinus taeda | reverse complement strand
ACAAATAATAATAAAAATAAAAAAATAGTAATAACCATAATAAAATAAGGAAATTATCAAAAAATTAGCATGCCGACAATTAGAGGGTGGGCATGTGGCATGCAGACACATGGAGGGTGTGCATGTGGTTTCCCATCCAATGTTTCTTCTATTTAAGGAATGATGAGGAGGATGGAAGGGGTCGATCATTCTGAGGTTCCATCTTCATTCTCTTGGGAGAATGTTGAGACTTAGGAATACTGGCAGTAGTCATTGATTGAGGGCTCGGGGGTTGCCAGTTGTAGCAGAATCCTGCACAATTGAGCCTACGGTTGGGAGGAGAGTCGTCCCCAAATCTTGTGGTCTCTTCGCAACGAGAAAATACAGGTATATACAGGTATAATTTCATTGAAAGAATTGTTTTTCTTTTGATATTAGTTTTAGTTTTACTTGTGCTGTTACAGACCTTTTATTAATAAGTATCCTGATGGTGAACAATACTTCATATTATTAATTTATTAATTTACAAGAATGTGTTGGATTGGTTTACTAAATTATAAAGATGAGGCATTTGAAAAGTTGAAAAGACTGAAGACTTTGGTAGAAAATGAATTGGATCTAAAAATCAAATTTCTTATATCTGATAGAGGAGGAGAGTTTATATAAGATGAATTATTCAATTTTTGTGAAGAACATGGCATTAGAAGACAATTTTCCATAGCTAAAAGTCCTCAACAAAATGGAGTGCCAGAAAGAGTGAAGAGAACAATTCAACAAATGGCACGTGTCATGCTTGGTGAGTTAGAAACACCTCACAACTTCTAGGGAGAAGTAGTACATACATCCATGGATATACTTAACAAAGCTCATGCTCAAGTAAAGAGGGATAAAACTCCATATGAAATCTAGTATGGTAATCCTACAATTGTCAAACACTTTAGAATATTTTGAAGTAAATGTTTCATAAAGAAAAATGATGATAAGCTTGGAAAGTTTGAATCAAGTGTTCATGAAGGAATCCTCAATGGATATTCTTCTAGAAGAAAAGCATATAAATGTTACAATAAAATGCTCCAAAATATTGTTGAAGGTATAGATGGTGTGATTGATGAAGAATCCACATGTACCAAGAAGGAAGTTCAAGCAGATAATGAACCTCTCACTACTCAAATCCAAGAAGTTTTATGAGAAGAAGAAAGAGAAGCATAATAAGAAGCAACTGAAAATATAGGTATGTCAGAACATAATCCATCAAGGTATGTTCAGAAAAATTATCCAGAATCTCAAATTCTAGGTGATAAGGATGCAGGAGTACAAAGAAGAAGAAATTTTGTTGGAACATCTAGTCAGTTAGCCTTACTATCCACAATTGAACCTCAAAATGTGAATAGGAAAATAAAATATGAATGTTGGGTTAAGTTAATGGATGAATAACTTGATCAAATAGAAAATAACCATACATGGGAACTCGTGCCAAGGCCTTATGATAACAATGTAATTGAGACAAAGTGGGTGTTTTAAAACAAGCTAAATGAGAATAGTGAAGCAATTAGAAACACATCAAGGCTTTTTTTGCAAAGGGTATGCTCAATAGGATGGGATAGAATTTTAATATATATTTTCACTTGTAGCTAGAATCGATGCCATAAAGATGTTTCTTTCTTTTTTTAGTTTTCATGACATTAAGGTATATCAAATGGATGTTAAATCTACATTATTAAATGCGGACCTATAAGAAGGAGTTTATGTCGAACAACATGAAGGACTTGTACTTAAGAAGGAATTATATGGATTAAAACAAGCTCCTCATGAATGGTATTATAGCCATCACAGGTATCTCGAGTAAGAAGGATTGAAAAAGGGATCTGCATATAGCAATTTCTACATCAAATTTGATAAAGACAATATGACATGATATTTGGAAGAAATTTTGAATCTATGAGTCAAGGATTTTCTTCAATTATACAATAGGAATTCGAGATGTCTCTATTTGGAGAGCTGACATACTTTATTTTTCTTCACGTTCAACAAATTAAAGATGGTATATTTATTTCACAAACTAAGTATCTCAAACAAATTATGAAGAAATATGGAATCGAAGACTACAAACATGTATGCACACCAATGGTAACAAGATGCAATCTCATTGAAAATGATGACTCTCCCAAAGTTAATCAACCATAATATATAATTATGATTGGAAGCTTGATCTATCTTATAGGTGCTAGACCATATATTATGCATGGAGTTGGCATAATTGGATGATTTCAAGCAAATCCTAAGGTAACTCATCTCCAAGGAGTGAAGAGGATATTCAAGTATTTGTATGTCACCCAATTTTGGTCTATGGTATCCCAAAAATGTAGACTTTACACTTCATGCTTACATAGATGAAGACTCAGAACATAATGTTCATGATTGAAAAAGAACTAGTGGAGGGGCATTCTATTTGGGACCTCACTTAGTGATGTCCCATCATGCACTCCAAAATGAAGCACATTTCAATCAAATGCCATTTTCCTAGAGAGAAAGTAGTTGAACAAGAAGACAAATTCGAGTATGTTCCTTCAAAGGAACAAGTTCCAAGTTTATTTACCGATCCTCTTCTATGTGATTCCTTTGAATATCTCAAACATAAATTAGGAATGCTTCCTACCTATTCACTTCTGTTAATTTTTCTAACAGGCATGTCATGTTCAAGGGTAGTTGTGGTTATAAATTCCAAAAATTTACTTTTTGTATGCAGATTGTATGAAAGACAGCCACATTTATACATGCTTTTTGAGCTAGAAAATCATGTATGCCTCTCAATGATGAAACAAGAGTGCAATAGATTCAAGGGGAGCTTAATGAATTATGCTTCCATCAGTTATTTTTGGATTTATGGCTTTGATATTGATTTGTTTTAGAGCTTCAGGGGGAGCATCTTCTATAATTCTAATAGTTCATTGTTGGCATTATGATTTCTTGAGCATGATGATGTTTATATATCATTTCTTATTTATGGTTGATATTGTTATTACTACTGAAGATAGATGTGTGACTGCCATTATGTCACTATTTATCAATGACACATGAATTGCATGTGATGAAGTTATGGTTGATATCTTGCACTTAATCAAGTTGGTTTGAAGATGTTAATGATGCTACTAATGAATTATATGATTTGTGACATTGTTTGCACATATGTTATTGATGCATGTACATGATGCCTATGGTGTTTGATATTTCTTCTTAAGGATTGCGACTCTTCCTATATGTGGAGAGAGTGTGCTAACCTTGATGACACGAGAGCCTTATTGCACAATATTATGCTAAAGTCGATTAGTGATTCTTGGAAACATTACATATATGATGATGATGTTGGAGAGATTGATGCTATGTTGTCATATTTTACATTACACCTTGATGATGAGGATGTTAATGTTGTTTTCATTATGACATCTATGTTGCTGCTATCAGTTGTTTATATTGCAAATTCATATATGGTGCATGGTGGTTGTAGATGACTATCATGTTCTTCCTACCTCATTAATAAGGTCTTGGTTTTGATCGTAAGTGTCATATATGTCTCTTGATGTAAACGTCATGTAAATACCCATGTTGTAAATCATTGTAAAATTTATTCAAGCATGGGTTACTGTGATCAAGTCATCCTATGTATGTAATCCCATTATCTTTCTTGGGACATTGATGTAAAATTTGAGCCCAACGTGTAAACCAGATCTGTTGGGTATCTCATGTAATCATGGGAGAATGGAGTCATAGGTTCTCAGGAAGGTCATGTTTGGTTGAGTCATAAGCCCTTGTAATTTTATTAAAGATTCACCATATTCTAGGGGGGATCATGATCTATAGGAAAAAATTCCTTCAGTAGACTAGACCTAGAGTGATCAACACTACAACAAAAATTCTGGATTCAACCTAGATCAACCCATTTCACCTTGATGTCAAAGGGCTTGGTGTTTGGAGAGAAGTTTTGCAGTTTTGCAGGTGTTTACAAGTGGCGTCCAAACACTAAAATGCATTCCATCAAGTCCAAAGAGGGAGACACTTGGAATTATGGCTAATGTGTTGTCCTTGATGGAAACCTACTTGATAAAGATGTACTTAATGTCAACATTGATTATTATGGAAAAAATAGAGATTCGTATCAACGCTACAGATGATTTGGATAGAGAAATGACAGTTCAGTTTCAGATGAATGATAAAAGTGAAGTTTTTAGAAAGTATACGTGGTTCTTGTGAAGAAGGGTTGCATACATACATATGTCTTCTAAGTAAAAGTCATGTACAAAATCCAAACCATGGAAATATGGACAGCAGGAGTCATTACCATGGTATTGGCCCATAGTAGTTGGAGCAGCAATGGTCATTTCATCCTATCAATAAATACTAACAATATTACCAAAGTACTTACCTAAGGTATTGACTAAGGAAACATTTGTATAAGGATATGGACATCAAGGTGTTATGTGTGTAAGTGAATGATTTGTTATATGTGATTTTATCTTAAACATGTGTGCACCAAGGAGTAAGGAGGTGGTTCATATCTGATAGATCTAAAAGTGTAGTAAAGACTAATGAATGCACTTGCTTGATCTATTTATGATTGTAGCTAACAATGATAGATATGTGGTAGTAATGATGTTATGATATGAATATGTGACACTAAAGGTTATTGCATGTGAGTTGTGGTTATAACGAATGTATGTTTTAGAGATTTAATATATGTACATTAGTTTGCTTCTGAATAGTTGCATGCATATGTGAATCTAGTTTTGAGCAATGGACTATATATTCAGTAATCTATTTTTCAGTATGTTGAGATCCGTATGTGGGTGGTTCACATTATAAGTGTGTATATACATTGCTCTAATTAATAATAGTCATGTATATATTCTAACGTAGATATGGTCTACATTTATGCTTAATGATAACTTTTGATGATGTCTGTTTTACTTTTTGTTGTCTGTGAATGATGTCTTTATAAGAATGATCTGTAGTTGGAAACTTTGTTCGAGATGATTTGTTGTGGATTGAAATGTTGATCAATTATAATGCTACAAAAGTATGGATGTCAATGGTTCATGGTCTGTGATTAGCTCACTATTTTATTCAGTCGGTAGTTTAGTGTGACAGTGATTTAGTTAAATGATTCTGTGATTTGAAAATTCTATGCAGGCATTATGCAAAGTAAGTGCATATATACATAGGCTCTCTTAAGAAAAATCATGTATATATTTTCAAGTTCTAGTTGGGTTCTATATTCAGTAGTTTAACACTTTAGATATTCAGTTGATTTACAGATATTCAGTTGATTTACAAAGATTTAGTGATTCATATTTGTACTTTAGTTGGAATATTTTTTATGGTTTGTTGTTGCTATGGGTACGGTATGAAAAATTGTTGAAAGTTGGCCTACATGTTCTTGATGACTATTTGATTGGTGGATCTATTCTAAAAAATTTTGAAAATTGGTCCACAAGTAGATGAGGGTTGCCACCTTTAGAAAGAGGGTAGGATAGCCCTTCTAGTATGAGTTGATAAATAAATTCAGGAGGTTTTAGCTCCCTTCTAGTTGGTGCTGGAGAATGAGTGGAGGTTGTAGCCTCCTATAGGAGGATTCCTGCATGTTGGTAAGAGTTTACACCAGTACAAAGATGTAAATACTATTTAATTTATATAATAATAAAGAAGATAAAGACAATGAGAATGATGGTTTTCTCCCACATTGGGTTTCCACCTAAAAGCCTGGTGTTCTATGTGTGTTTATTATGTGTTGTGATTTATCTATTCTCTAGTACATTATAGATAGTGAATGAATTGATAATGCACTAGTTAAGTTAACCCATTGAGGAAATATATGTCAAATTATGTTAACTATATTTACTCTATTTTCATTCATAACAGCCACATACATATGTTGGTTGCATGAAGAACATTAGTGTACATAATTCAGAATATGAAATGAAAATTTACAAATGTTGATTCACCCCACCCATCCTAGTATTTTTCCTATCAACAAGGACAACCTATCCTACATATATATATTTGAATTCGACAAGCGATAATCATGAAATGATTTTTGTAGCTAATGACATATTATGATACTAGTTGGGACAAGGATGCTAGGGAAAGGTGACCCACAATTCAAATTATTGCTGAGGGAGCTCCTCATACTCGAATTTTGTGGGAAATTGTTGTCTTTTGTAGACTTAACATTCATGGGAAAAGAAAATTTAGGAACCTGGTAGAATAATATAAATTGGGGAAGGAAGATAACAATGTAGGTAAGGGTAGTAGTCGTTCTATGCTCAAAATGTTTCATCTTGGAAAGCACAAATTCTGGTGCACTACAACCTTAAAGGATGAATATTAAGTTCTTAATATTCTTCATATATATTCTAAACTTTTACTCAGTGGTGGATGTTATGGTATCAATTTTCTCCAGGAATTTTGGTTTCATTTCAATTTGGTTCAATGTTCCCTAGTTGTTCATATTAATCCTAGGGGGAAAATTATGCATGATACTTTGAGTTAGTCCTTAAGCCTCCATGCAACCTCCTTACCCTCCAGGTCTCTCTCTTTGGGTTCTCAACTTCATGTTTTATCTCTAGTTTTTCTTACTCCTTCAAGGTCCCTCCCTATAGTCTCCCTCTCCCTCTACCCTATCTCCTCCTTGCATGTTAATTTTTTTTCTCCTCTCTCTACCATATCTCCCCTCTGCCCATCTGTGTTACTATTTTTTTTCCTCTCTCTCATGTTTTCTTTCTAGCGGTTTTTTTCACTAGGTTGTTCAGCCTCATAGCTAGGTATCACATTTTGACCTCACATGTAGCAAGGAGACAACAATTGGGTCCCTCCTCAACCTCTAATTTTCCTCCTATTATTGGTCAAACCTATTCCCAATCATCAATGCAAACCATATGGAATATATATAGAAACATCATTCCTAAATTGGTGAAAAAATATATCTCTTAAGTGGAAGTTTAGTTCTAGGAGGGAAAAAGGTTAATTCTAGATAGTTATGTAGAAAAAGAAACTATGGATTGGATTCTTGTTGTAGGAAACTACACTATGGCTCGCTTGTCATCCTACATGCAGAAAATCAATCTATATTGGCACATCAAAACTCCAATTCATATATTTCTTACTAAAATAGTCAAAATATAATAGGATATGCTATTATACATGGCTAAAATTGTGGACAAGGCTGAAAAGCCTAACAAGAAAGTCACACGACTTATAAAGGTTTTGATGAGTTATAATATTTCTTATTTTGACAATTATAGTGAAGAAAATTAACCTCTATAGGAGGATTCTCCTCTGAAAGTATGATCAACCAATCTAATTATTTGATGAGAAATACAACTTAAGGAGTATTGGGATCGTGACCTCCCAAGAAGTCCTGATGGTGATAATTGATGCTATGTGATTTATTTCACTATGAAAAATACCACTTCTTCACCCTTGAAAGAATTAGCTGATGAAATGAGGGTTATGCGGAATATTTAAAACTCTGACAAATTTGATTATTTGAGATTGACACTCATGGATATGGTGATAGTTTAATGACTTACTCTATAGAATTAGTCCTAAAAGTACATATCTAATAGGTTTATGGTTATCAGTTTATGTTTTCTATTAGGTAATAGTTTTAACTTTAGTTTGAAAGACAACACAATTATCCACAATACTTTTAATAGGAAAATTTTGAATTTATGCTAGTAATACACCCGGTAAATTTATTTTGTATGACTTTTATATTGAACATGTGATTGAAAAGCCAAAGTGGAACAAGTGGTATGATGTGAAAATGTAGATATTTATTTTGATTAATAAAAAGAAGAATGATTTTATGTTATTATTCTTAGAAATATATTAAATACTATCATGTGAGATTATACTCCCAACAGCTACGAAAATTGTTTGAATTAGTTATGCTTGAGAGGGGGAAAAAAAAGAAGAAAAATCCTCCCTTTTGACATTAATTTGAACTATTGTAAAGTAAAGAACACTAAACATTTATGGCTAGAGATAGATATCATGGGTTGAACCTGTGTAAAGAGGACCTCGAGAGATAAATCCAGTTAGATTTTGAAATAAAGGCCAGTGGTAGATAAATACTGGACCTAGACCCTAAAACTAATTGAATGCTTCCAAAGGGTTAAGGAGGTGAAGTTGAAGAAAATATCCTAGGTTGTTACCCTATTAGGGAGGAGTAGAGCTCGATGGGAACTATTGAAAATCATATTTCAATGTTGGGAGGAACATGGAACCCTTTAATCTATTTTTATGGATTCTCTAGAGAAGAATATATGACTACCTGGAAATGATTTTGTGATAAATATATTATTCCTATAGTTTAGATCCATGAATGAATTTAAGTAGGAAATTATAGCTAATTTTTTACTTTTCCTAGATGTATTTTCATAAATAAATGGATGGATCTTGGTAAACATTTGAGATTGAAAATACTTGTGTATATATGTGTATTTGGAATAATTTTTTGCAGGATTGTTGTAGGTAGCATGATAAAGAATAGAACTTAAGGGTTTAACTAGAAACCCAAACCAAGAACCAATCCCGGTATCCATTGTAGAGGTGGATATCAACAGAAAGTATGGGGATGTGACTAAGGTAGAAAGGATGCCAAAAATAAGTTATGTTCATACAATTATATTAAGGAAACATTATTCTTATCATAGTAGACTATGTCCCTGGTAAAAATAAGAAAAGATGTAAATGATGCATGTATTTATTTTTGGTATATATGTATACACGATAGTAAAATAGAATCATTATAATACGGTAGGAAATGTGGGGAGAATAAAACAAAAAAATTATGTCATGGTTAACTATTGCAGACCATGACAAAGAAAAAAACTTCATTGATTGTCTAAGTCATAGAAAATCCTAGAAAAAGTATAATAGGGCTCAGGGAAGACCTTACGTGGTCTCCCATGATAGGAGTCCACCAAGCTTTTAGCCTAGTTTATATATTCTAAAATAGTTATTAACATAGTACACACACGCACAAACACATGTACATATAGACACACACACATATATATACATATATAAAACCATTGTAACATTAAACTACAATATATATATGTTGATTGCATGATAAGGAATGAAAGCAATTGTTATGAAACTAGCTCAAGAAAACATAGAAAAGACAGATCAATGCCTTAGAATTCAGCCTCTTCGAGGGGTCAACCTCCTTTACATTACATAAATGAACAATTCTTGGATGATTCAAATGATAGAACCTCCTTTCTATATATAGGAGTCTAGCGAGTCACAATATAAGCCATACGACCTGATAATAATAATATAAAGCTACAAAAATAACAATAGAGGGATTCTATGGGGCACAGTAATAATAATATGGGGACAATAGGGGCACAACAATATTAATAAGGGTTACAACTACAATAGTAATGGGGTAATCACTAGTATTATAGGAACCCATCATGCCCCTCTCCTTCAAAAAAGTGTTGTCCTCAACTCTTGAGTAGTTCTGGATGCTTCTGTATAAAATTCTCATCCTCCCATGTGGAATATTCAGCAGATAAGTTCTTCGACTTGATAAGATACTCTGAAATTCATCAATTTCGTAGCTGTCGAGTTCTTGTTTCAGTGACTCCTTCTGGTTCCAACATAATTTTTCCTTCCTCGTCAAGTTCTAGCAATATTGTTTGAACTGGGAGCTTATTTCCTATAACCTTCTCTAAACATGAAACATGGAAAACTGGGTGCAATCGAGAAGCTGTAGGAAGCTCTAATTTGTATGCCATAGTACCAATGTTTTGCAACACCTTGTATGGACCATAATACTTTGGTGAAAATTCATTATCCTTCTTAGCTTTCTTGAGGGACATTTTCTTATATGGTTGTAGCCTTAAGAATACCTGATCACCTACATCAAAACTTCTTTCACTGCGATGTTGATCTGCCTATTGTTTCATTCTATTCTATGCCAACAAGAGGTTATCCTTCAAGACTTGGAGGACTTGTTGTTGATGTTCAATGTGATGTTCCACTACTTGAACCTTAGAATTTTCTCTTAAATATGATGTGATGGATGGTGGTTGATACCCCTAAAGTGCCATAAATGGGGACATTTTTGTTGATGTATGGAAGGAAGTGTTATACCACCATTCAACCAGAGGCAATCATTTGACCCATTGTGTCTTTTATCAGATACAAAGCAACGAAGATATCCTTCCAAACATTTGTTTAGTATCTCAGTTTGCCCATAAGATTGAGGATGATAAGATGAGCTATGAGCTAACTGAGTACCAAGACAAGAAAATAATTCTGTCCAAAAATTTCCAGTGAAAATGGGATCTCTGTCACTTACAACAATCTTTGGGTTTCCATGTAGCTTTTGAATTGTTTCCATAAATGCAGTAGAAACTGTACTGGCTTTAAATGGATGTGATAATGCACAAAATGGTGCATACTTGGTAAGTCTGTCAACTACCACCATGATGACACTCTTCCCTCAGACTTGGGTAAACCTGTGATAAAATCCATGTAAACCTCCTCCCAACGTTGGCTTGGAATGGATAAAGGTTGTAATAGACCTGGTGTTAATTGTTTCAACTTTATTTTTGTTGGCAAGCCAAACATTCCGCCACAAACTTCTGAATATCTGATTTAAGGCCATCCCAAAAAAATTCTTTCTTAACCCTGTGGTAAGTTTTTAAAAATCCTGAGTGCCCTCCTAAGGGAGAAGTGTGCAATTCCATAAGAATCTTTTGTTTTAGCTCAGAATTCTTATAGAGGTATAAGCGATCTTTGTACCATAACGAATCATTTTTCCAGCTAAATGTATCAGAAGTACTGGAATCTTGTTGTAGCTTTCGAATAAGTGCCCACAGTTCTTCGTCATTCTTCCATTCCTCCCTTGCTTCATTTATCCAATCTGGTTGGATAATAGAAATGGCACACACAATGCTTCCACATCCTCATCCTTTCTTGAGAGTGCATCTGCCACCACATTTTGCTTCCCTTTTTTGTAGATGATTTCAAAGTCATAACCCAACATCTTTGTGACCCACTTTGTTGCTCTTCAGAGGAT
>APFE031493564.1:52593-70800 GCA_000404065.3 Pinus taeda | reverse complement strand
GGACTCACCCGAAGGGTGAGCTTATAATCAAGCATATGTTATCCTCCTCAAGCTTGTAAAAAATAAATAGGTACTTGCCAGAAATGGTGGGGGAAAAGAGAGAAAAGTGAGTCTGTTTATCATACTTTACAACCACTCTTGAACACGACACTTTCATTCACTTGGGCTGGGAAATCCTTTACCTAACAGTTGATCAAACCATATTGAAAGTCTTCAACCGATTTATGGATATTAACTTTGGGTCAATCATCACCAAACCATCTTCCGTGTCGTTATGTGTTCAAGAGCTCAGTGCAAATAAGCCATTCATCTGCAAAATGTTTGTCATCCATCTTGACCATCCCTGAGTCAGTCCTTGCAACTAAATTTCTTCAACTTGATCTATGATTTCGTGTTGTGGGCTTGCCTGCGAAGGATCGCTTTCTATCGACTTCAGCTCATTATCTAGAAAGATGATCTAGGAATCGTCATTACCTTGAGATCTGCATGCCTCAATGGCAGGTTTCTCGCCTTTGATGACAATTTACATCATCGACTTTCGATCAAAGGATTCCATGGAAAGTTCGATATCAACACATCTTATCACATTTCATGGATTGTGCTGAGTACTTTGAGAGCCATTGTCATTATTGGTGGTTTCTCTCACGCTTGTTAACAGTTTACATCATTGACTGGTAATCAAGCGGTTTCTACCATGTTCAACTTTGACACATTCAATCGCATGGATAGAATCGTACTGTTTCGGGACGTAGAAATGAAGACCCTGGATCTAGTTTCCACCATCCAGGTTGCGAGGAATTTTGTATTTATTATATTATGGACTATTCATAAACAGATGGCTGCGTCCATACTGTGTCCACATGTGTCTGTACTTATGATGTGTTACGAGATCATTCCTATATCAGAACAGTAGTTAGTTTTCTAGTCAGTTAGTCTTTTAGTCAGTTTTCAGTCTCTTAGTCAGTTTTGATCTGAGTATGGGAATGCCTACCTCAGCGATGATATGATCTCATATATATATATATTGCATTGAATGTTTTTACAGGTTCCAACCGGGCTCTCCGCAAGATGATCCTCGAAAGGATAAAGCACTTCACTCTTCCTATATGATAAATAAAAAAATCCTCATATACTACAGATTCGCACTTTAGGGGGCAATCTGTTACACAAAAATATCGTCACCTTGATTATTTGCAGTCGGTGTAGGCCTATCATTACCTGTACCACCTTCCTAAGCAAGTCTTAAACCTCAGCTCTTCAAAACAAGCTTGAGAAATGAGAGAAAGACATCAAAAAAGCAATGTAACTCTGGTTCCGCACTTTCTCTTACTTTTTCCTGCGGGCCCGCACCTTTTGTTCAAGTTATTTGCGTACTTATACGCTCTGTGTGTAAAGGGGAGGGTGTGTACCCCTGTAAAAGTCAAAAGGCGCAATCTTTATCTTAAAAAACTCATCTTGGGTTAATTCTAGAGTTTTCTAGAAGCATTTGTTACGTGGATTGTTCGTTCCAAGTGGTTCATGCATCCCATACAAGGAGGAACTAATCCCTTGTTGAGAGGAGCTATCCCTTTGAAGGAGGATTCTATCCCTTTGAAGGAGGAGCTGGTAACTGATCTCCATTGCACTATAAATTGAGGCATTGGGTCAGTGGCCAGGGAGGTTAGAAGCTGAACTTTTGAGGGTAAATGCTAGTGAAATCAAGACTTCCTATTTGAGCTTAAGAGGAGAGATCACATACCTTTTTGGCTTCATTGGGGAGTGAGTGAAGCTTGTCAAAGTAGAGGAGACTTCTTGTTGGACCCTGGGAGGAGCTTGTACAGCGTCAAGGTGAAGGTTATAAAGTTCTTCTCCTTTTGAATTAATACAATCAAGCTCATTTTTCTAAACAAGTATCTCATGTTATTTGTTTCATGGACTCCTTGACTTTCATGTTAAATATGTTTTATAATACTGGATATTCAGGTGCTATTTAATCGTTTGCCTTGTTTGTGCTTGCAGGTTTGTGACAAAGGAACTTACTTGGATCAAAGAAGCGAAGGCATCTCCGAACTTGCGTTGGACATGAGGTAGGCCTTAAAACACTTTGTTTCCCATTACTTATAAAGCACATTTAGAGAAAGATAGTGTCTGGTTGGTTTGTTTGTCATTAGGTCTTCATTAGATTCTAGGAAGGTCTGTCTTGTCCGCAAGATCGACTCATTCCGCGTGACACTAGCCAATTTTATGTTTTGCTGCTATAATGATCAAGTCCCTAAAGTCTCTCCAATGTTGGATTCCTCATAATCTGCTCAATACCTAGTCCTACACAATAAATATGTTAAGGCACATAAAGTATGAAAACAACATCAAATATTCTAGGAACTCATTAAGCTAGGAGAATATACCATTAAGCACAAATTTTAGGGTCAAACATTGTTCTATGTTCCTAGGAGTTGACTGATGGGACTAGTAATTTACCTATTTTGGAGGCTTGTCATAACCCCATACTGGTACTATCTCCCATCCTTTAGAAACTTAATATTTTTATCTTCATTGCTCTTTTTCATTCAACTCTCTAATTGTTTTCTTGATGTCCTAGGTTGAACTAGTTGTGGTTGTCCCTACCAGATAAAATCCCCTATTTTCCTTTATATCCTTCCACACTTAGGATTCTTCTTCTTGGACTTAGTTCTCATGTAGCCCTAGTAGCATAGGTAGATTGAACTTGAGTCTCTTCCTCTAAACCCGAAGCCCCTGGATGATCCTCTTATATAGATGTGTTATTGCTAGTGTTGCTTGTAATATATGTAGTGATTATGTACTATATGTTCAATCGATTAGGTAAGTACCAAGTTAAAGATATGGATGTATATATCGAGGCTCTTATTGATGAGTTACTGGAGTTATGGAAGGGCATCAATATGTATGATATCTCTAGACTAGTAGGTGTGTAAAAGGGAATTCCAATTCCATGCAATGCCTTATCAACAATTCATGATGCCTCAGGGCTAACACATTTTTGTGGTATGTTATAACATTACACTACACTTTAATAGTTTTTAATTTTATGAAGTTCATGTCATGCATCATTTTTAAATAACATACTTGAAATAATTGGTATATATTTAATCCATCTCTTGTATGCCTTCAAACAAAGGGTAAAATTGCATGTCTAGTTTGTGCTCCTACGAGGAAATCTCGTCATTCTAGAAGTTTAGGAAAGGAGGTGTTTGATGAGTATAGGGAATTCCTCTCTAGGAACCATAGATCAAAGTACCGAAAAAACATATTTTTAATGGGAAATAAGAGACTGGATTAAAACCGAGGAGAATGACACCTTGTCTATGGAAATTGCATTTAATAGAATTAATCATCGAGGTATCAATTGGCAAATCATCTATGTATCATACATGAAATGTTTGGTATATTTTATATTTTTATTGCATTTTATTTATTGTATTAATTGGCAAGCATTGTTGTAATATCTTTAATTATGATTCACTTTGAAAGTTGTGCTCATGAAGGCATTAATATTGAGGAACTTCTACGAGGAATGAAAAGTTATACTATACAATTCAGTGTGCTCCCCTACTATGAGGACCTAGAAATTGTTCAATTTTTTAATACAATGCACATTGGGAAGAATGTAACATAAATGTTATGGTGAATTTTATATGGAAGGTGTGACAAAGAAATTTTTTCAAGATTGTAATGACATTAAGGAGGACAATCATGCAATGAAAAGTGTAATTCTTTCAAATAGAGATGGAGACCAAAATATAAGTGCCCTTACATGGTTATTGACAAAGAAACAAAGAAAGGATGTAAAAGAGGTCAATGAAAAAATTAAATTTCCCACTAGATTTTCTTCAAACACAAAGAAAGATGAATTAAGTAGGGTAAAAACTCATGATTGGCATACCTTGATTAAGGTAACTATTTTGGTGTATATATTTGTATATTGGTGAAACATCTTGTTAGTGTTTTTTTCTACTAATTTAGGAATAAATAATGATAAATTTACTTTATTACAATATGTTCTACCTCTATCTCTCCCAAACAACTTTGAAACATTGTTGAACAAGTTATATATCATCTTGGAAAATACTTGAGATAAGTGGTGATTATGTGCAAAGTGTAATTTGTTCAATTTGTCGCGCAACTTATATTTCACAAGATGTGTTTTACTTGTAATGTACTTATTTATACTTTTTTGTAGAAACATGTGATGTTCTTGCATAAATTGTAGATGGTTGTCATCTAGATAAATCGATAAAGAAGAAATAAAGTATTGGAGGAGACAATGTCCTCATCTAATGTGTAAAATGAAAAATTATCTACCTTCAACATTTTTCAATGCACAAGAACACTACCTCATACACCTTGTTGAGGAGATTAAAAAGTGTGGACCTATACACACAAGGTCAATGTTGATGGTTGTTGGCTTGAGGGGGCCTAACCCAGGTTCGAAGTTATTCAGCCAAACAAATCCCTGTACTACCGGCCCTTTCAGCAATAATGCACGGAGTGCAGACTGAGGTCTCACCTGAAGAAGTATGGGGGGATGCTGGAACCAAGTTTCCACACCCTTGAGATGTCTAAGGGGTCGACTTAGTCCAACTAGGAATGTCTTCACACAGTTCACTTCGCGCACTTTCCTGACCCTTGAGGCCTTCGCGATCTGTTATAATCGCCTTCACGTAGCCCAAACAAGGGGCTGAGGTGCTATCTGTGCTATTTCCCTAAGTTACACCGCAAATCTTACTTATCTTCTTATAACTGTTAGTTAACTTCGTGTAAACAGATCTTTATCTTATATTTTCTTATTCAACACATTCATATAAGTAAACAGTAAAATTGCAATTCATACCCAATATAATTCAATGCATAAAACAAGAAAAAGACACATAGAATGATAAGAAACTTCTCTTTATTATTTTCTCCAACAGTTACAGACTCGACTCACCCTACGCACTCAGCTGCAGGGGTCCATGCACTCAGTTGTGGGCTACTAGGCCTCTGCGCACTCAGCTGTAGAGTCTTCTCCTACTCTACAACCCAAAGACTCGATTTTACACTTCAACTTAGACTCAGTGCTTCATCTTCTCTTAGATTGATCGATATCCCTTTACACTTAGAGCCTTGCTCTATTTATACAATCCCATGGTCCGTGGACCATGGGTAGAACTCTCAAGCTGACATTACATTACAAAAGTAAGGGCAGACAACCCTATGAATCAATTACAACTTCGTGCTCTGTGGCCACAAATCGTGGAGTCCTTACATCAGACTTAGTCAAAACTTGGGCTTTAAGCCCCAAAACTTGCCTTGGGGGATCCCGCGCCCAATAGGCCCCCAACATAAACATCGTGACTCACCCTCAAGTGACTCTCTCGGTGTGGAGATCTTTGCGTGGAGACCTCCCAACTCTGCTCAGACTACTATAAGGTCGGCAACACACTGAGCAAATGCCTGCTGTATTTCCTAGACACGTTGTTCAGAGATCACGGTATCTGAAATGCTTCCCTATATCTGCTCCTGTGTCCCCTACATCTGCACGAGCTTTCCTTCAATCGTTTTTGTGATGACAAAGCCTCATCAATCCAAGGCTGGACATGTGCCTTCAAAACCATTTCTCTATGTCGTGCTACATCTAGCTGCTACTTAAGCGCTTTGGCCTATTGCCTCTGCACGAGCCTTTGTGTAAGGGCCACCATCTGTGCTGTCCCTTTTATATCATCATATATTTTCTATAGCTCACGCACCTCTATTTCTAAGCATTGTATGTTTGGGTCCTCCTATAGAGTGGTGAGGACCTCGAATGACTCTTTCAACATTTTGGTGCAGTCCTTCCCTGCAATACTGATCTCCTCCATCCCCGATGTAATGGCATTGGCACATTGTTCCCTTACCTCTAGAGGAGTTGAAGGTTGTGCCTTCAACCGCAGCTATGCTATATGAAGGTTCAGCTCCAGGTGAACCTTGGCCATCTCTTCTCGTGCCTCATGCACCCCTTCTGCTAACCTCTGGATGCGCGCCTCTGCTGGTGCCTCTGGTGGGATGGCCAACTCAGGGATCATCTGGCAGGTCTCTTCAGCGACCTGCACCATCTGTCGGTTTTGCGTGAATACCCCATCACGCTGCAGGCTCAGTTTCTCTATGTTGATTCTTTGTTCGGTTAACACGTGTAGTGCACAACCCTCCCTGGCCCGCAGTTCTGCAGTCACTCCATCGTACAAGACATAGAGTGTCTCCCGAGGGAGTGCAGCCATGTTGATCCCTACTCCCTTCAATGCACTGACTGTAGGCCTGTCAGCCTCGTTTTCTGTAACTAGTGCCCCCTTTGGCAGCACTATTGTAATGGTTGTGTGGGTACGCAGAATTTCCTTAGCCGCAGTCGTTCCTATTGTGAGGCTGGTCGAGAGAGTACCGGCTTGAGGAGTGCACACCTGCAACTCCTGTATCTATGCCCAGAGGGCCCCCAACACAATATGATTCTCTTCCGTAGGCTGCTGGAGGGCCTCCACGGTGATGTCGCGCATTGTCTCCCCTATATCATGGAGATCTCCTTCAGTGAGGGTGATCAGGTCGAAAGAAGTCTTAGAATCTTTTGATTTCTTTCATGGCCTCACCTGCTCTCTCGAGCACCAATGCTTCAATTGTGTAGGTGTTGTTTCTAGGTCTGTGCCACCTTCCTCTATCTTGGGCTCTTCCTTGGGTGAGGGCGACTTATGGCCCTCACGTTTCTTCTCCGTTTCCTATTGCTATTCAACTGTTGTTGCCTCTTTTATTCTCTTCTCTGCCAATTGCACCATCTGTGGTTTCGCCTCCTCCTTCTTCTTTTGTGTAGCCAATTTCTCTGTTTCTGTCGCGACGATGGTTGGAGCGTGCCACTTCGGCAGCCATGACTCAAGTATGTCAAAGCTAACATCATCCGTGCCTAGGTAGGGTAGTTCATTCTTCTTCGCAGGGTCCTTGCATGCCCTGACATACACATGGTGGAAGTCTGAATTGAACTCCGCGAAGCTTTGTAGGCTATTGTAGACAGTGGGTGATAACCACGGTTTGCGGTTAATCCCCATTTTGATGTTCATCTTCATGAACACCCAAAATATCTTACTAGCTGGGATCCTTCGCACGTCTTTAGTGGCCCACAACGAAGCGTACTTCGCTACCTCTGAAAGGTCCCGTACAATTGTGGGGAACTAGCTGTCCTCAGGAAAATCCCAAGATACCAACACTATGGATAGCAGAAGCCATGGATAGTGGAAGGTCTTCCCCTGTTCTTGTGCCTCGCGATGATTCTCCAGAAATTCCTCGCACAAGTGCTCTAACCAGTTACACTGGACATCCTTTGCACACTGCGTGACAAGTGCTATCACCAACGTGGGCACCTCATTTGCGTGGCACTTCTGCATAACCTTGCCAGCTAGTATCTAGGTCACAACTTTGATTGCCTTATTGTTGATACTAGAGATTGTGTACCCTCTCTTCTTCTTCTCTAGCTTGAATTTTGCCTTCATGGCCTCTACAATGGCCAAGTTAGTGCTCTTTCCCTTCGAAATATCCGCTAGGTCCTCCCCCTTGCAAGGGATTTGTGTAATTCTATGAATCAGGTGGTCCGTGATGGGGATGAGCTCCTCCAACCATAAACACCCATCATGCACCAAGAAAAGCAGATTCCTAATGAAAAAGATAGTTACTGGGGCATGATGGTAATGCAACACCCAGAGCAGGTTCAACAACCCTGCTTTCTCTACCCCGCGCAACCACTTGTGCGGCTCCAACTCTACAAATCCCGTCGTAGTGTTTTTCTTCGGCTTCATGAGCTGTGTGGTTTCCAAGTGTGGGAAATTTTCATGGTCTGTGAGATCCCAGTCTTCAAACTTTAGACTCGACACCCGTCCCAAGTGCACTCCTTCAAAAATGATATCGTTAGGTAACAGCAGAGTTTGCAGAGAGCTCTTGCTCTCATCTAGGTCCTTGGGCACCTTTTCCTTTCCCTTCCCTGGAGGAACATACGTGGGAAGTCTGGTTGGGGGGTTCACACCCTCGGTTTCTTCCTCCATTTCTTCATCCTCATCCTCTTCTATCAAGATGTCCTCAAGGTCTTCCTCCTCCTCATCGGTTTCCAAATTAACTACTTCCCCTTTCCTTCCATTGTCAGTTTAGTTCTTAGCGGGTTTTGACGGGACATGCACACTGGAATCATAGGCTGCTTATCCTTCTTGGGCCTTAGTGTGTGCGGTGATTTAGGGATTTCCCCAACTATCCTGGTGCTCTCAGGGGCATCTTCTACTGTCATGGCCTGCACAGCCTCTTCGGTAGTCATTTCTCTGAATTCCTTGGCTTCTTCAGACGTTGCCATTTTGTTTGTCTAGAAATCTCTCAACTGCTCAACTGAGTGCTCAAAAAATGCTCTCAATAGGTTAAAGAGGTCTTGGTTCATAATACTCTAGGTGTATGACATCTCAATTCTCAAATGACCAAGTGTTATTTGCTGGGTAGCCCTTTGTAATTTATAGCCCCATTTGAATTTGAATTTGACCATTCCCCCCAAATCTGGTTCATTACTGCTCCCTTCGCAGTAGATTTTCCCAAATCTAGCCCATAAAGCTTGCCTTAAATTCCTGCCGCCCATTCCATTTGGTCTCAAACCAGGAATCACATCATGAATAGTGACTATAATGGTCACTTTCCAGCCAACCCACGCAGTAGCGCAACCACCCTTGCACTGTCGCAAACCTTGTGATACTTCACTCTTGCGCACATTCTCATCATTGTGCAGCTATCAGGCAAGGTAGTTTATATTCCTGCACCTCCTTTCAACTGCTTGGAGTGCTAAGACCATGCTTCCCATGGCTAGTCAGGTGGCCGGGACACCTGTATATGGTTTCAATAGACTATCAATCACTTTTTCTGGGAAAAGTCCGCCTTTTAACTTTTCTATTTGCATCGCGCACTTTAGCAACTACATCGCGCCACCATTGTTGATTCCTCTAGTAATATATGGTCCAATCTAAGGCATCAAGTTGATCAACTCTCGATGGTAGTCCCCAAATTTGTCAACGTAATTGTGCACATCCTGCTTTATCACCACAGTTTTCTTATGAAGAAAGTACTTCTTTATTCCTTCCTCAAGCTTCTTGACTTCTTCTTCCATCATGAAGCTTTTTTCCCTTAACCGAACTATTTCCTTCATGAGTTCTTGGAGCCTAAGATCACCCTATTGGATCTCTTCATCAAGTCCTAAGCGTTCCTCTTCTTTCAACTGCGTGATCCCTTCCTTCAAGACTCCGTGAACCGTCATATCCACGGGCACTGTTATGCGTGGACTAGGCATAATATACTCCATCGATATTACAACGTTTGATCCATATGCTCGCCTAGAAGGAGTTTGCCCCATCAATTTCTTGTACATTGTCCTATAAGCCCACAAAACTGTTGGTACATGTAGGTCCCAATCACTTTGTTGCGCATTATATACCTTGTTCATTGCTTCACACACTTCGTTAAATGCTTTTGCGTGGGTGACCTTCTTCACACTCGTTCTTTCCATACACTGTCGCTCCAACTTGAGGGACCGTTCATGCAAATTCCCCCCCAACACATGCTTATTGAACGTATTCCCCAACACAAAGTCCATGTGCATCGGCGCAGGTTGTTCACCACATGCATGTACCCACCTGGACATATGTGCGCACGAACCATCCCATTCATTGTATTTATCTATTAGCCACATCTTAGGCTTCCCAATATGCATGTGTATCATTCTCCTGCATTCGCGCCAGTCCTCAAAGCTTCCTTGGTGCGTACCCCACCACCTCATGGGCGTACCGCACAGTACCCACTTCAAATCTTGGAAACGTTGTTTTTCTAGCATATCCCTCTCAAATTGGTCCAAGAAAGAATCTAACTCACCTAATCCATCATAAGTAGGTAAATCTCTCATTTTCATTGATACACATTGTAGTGATCTTGTCATCATGTTACAGTTTAACGTGATTACCTCGTGTAACCAGTTCTGCGATCACTCTATCTCCTCATCTGAATCTGAAGTATTGGAGATTTCGCGCTCCCATGAAATTCGTTGATCCACGGTAGGATTTACCCAGTCTTGTTCTCGTGCAGTTATCTTGTAGATGTAGTCCAAATCATTGTCACTTTCATAGTCGGGCACTGGCTTTATGTAGCGTGATCCCTTAGCAGGGTCGGGTATAACTACACGCAGAGACTTCTTCTCAAAAAACATCTTGCGCTTCTTCAGATTAATCACCCCGTTCATGTCAGTGGCCCAATCGATTCCTAAGGGTGCAGGGTAGGGATTGCTGTCACTAACAATCTCTATCACCTCAAAGTCGGATAGCAGGCTCGCTCCCTCAATATCCACTGTGATTCCCTGTAATCGCCCCAAGGTTATTATCTTCTGCTGGTTTGCCATGCGCAACTGAATAGGAGACCACTGCAACGTAGGCCTCCCCATGCACTCCCATTTCTGCTTTGGCAGGACATTCACATCTGACCCTAAATCCAAAATTACTTGGTCCATCTCATATTCTCCAATCTATGTGCTTAACCTCATTTCTCTTCCTGTTCTTGTCTTATGCTTTCCAATCTTTCGGACTATGCGCGGTTCTCCTGGCACATCCCAGCGCATCTATTAATGAGTTCCTGCAATCGTTTTACAGCCTTACTGTCACATAGTAGCTTCATGCATGTTTCTAGGAATGTTGTAAGCATAGATGAGTCCATTTCCGACTCCGGTCTATCCCTGCTTCCTAAAGTGGAGGCATCAACGAAGTTCTTCTTAGCTTCCATGAAGGTTTCCTTAGCTCGCTCCAAATCAAACTCTGCTTCTTTCGTCGGAGCCTTGCGAACCCAAGTACTATCTTTGGGTTGTTTACCTTTATCATCTCTTGTCACGATTCCACTTTGGAGCACAATGTCCACATTTGGATCTTCCTCGTGCAGCTCAGACCTCATCATCTGCAGGTTCTGAGTTGGGGGAGGTGGTAACGCTCCGTTGTCGCGTATCCTAGCTATCAACGTAGGAAAACCCTCCCTCTCATGATCAAACAAGGTACAATACAGACATAATGGATGCATTGGATTCATACAATCACGGGCATAATGTCCTAGCCCTCCACAATTGTAGCATATCAGCTGTCCACGACCTCTTCGAGGTCCTCCTCCACCTCAGCCTTCCCCGCGTCCCTGGAATCTAGTTCGCACCACTCTTGCATTCTGGTCAAGGGGCCGCGATCCATCCTGAACTCTGTAGGTGGGTGTTCTATCCATCATTAGCTCATAACTTCTACATGTGCACTCATCATGTCCAACCGATCTACAAAAATTACAAAATAACTGTTGCAAATTATGTGTGTACTTCTGTAACAAATGGCAGTTGTTTGTAGCATGCTTTCCTCGAATTTGACAAATCGCTCTCCACAAAGCAAGCACTGCACTAGGTCCTTCTTGTGCCTCTGGTCTTAACGGCATTAGTCCTCCTCCCATGTAGTAATTTGCGAATACTGGGTAGTGGTCCTTGTCATGGCCCTGACCCTTACATTTAACACACCATCCTTCTTCGTGCACTTCTGGTCAGGCTGTCCTGTCCTGTTTGAGACTCTGCATCTCAAGGCATAATTTTTTCAACTGTGCATGGATTTACTGCGCTCCCAAGTTAGGATCCTGTATCGGGGTTTCATGCAGCCTCATTGCGATCTCTAAGGCCTCTGCCTAAGTTGTTAACCTCTATTGCGACAACGCATTCCTCAAATGCAGTGTTAGCGATGCTACAAACCATTCGCGGAGCTGTCCATCCGTCAAAGTCATATTAGCTTCGCAAATCATGCACTTCACTCTCTGATCCAACTCCCAATGAGTCTCACCTAGTAGCATTGTGATCTCTTTGAATCCAATGGTCGACTGCGCCTCTGACTTCGGCTCGCTAAATTCTCTATTCAGTGCAATATGGATATCCATGATCCCCACATTTGGATTGTCATTAGAATGCTTAATATACCAAGTTAGTGCGCAATCCTACATAGTGCTAACTAGCATCACTTTCTTTATATTATCATTTGTAACTCTCTGTGCTTCCCATATAGCTCTTATCACAAACCAAAACTGGTCCAAATCTTCATTTCCTACTCCCTTGAACACAAGAAACTTTATCGCGTTTTCCATATTGACTCACGGTGGTGGCGGAGGTGGTACGGGTGAAGATGGGGGTGAAGGCGATGAAGTTGGTGGTGGTGTGGGTGGGGGTGGTATGCGCGGAATCCTTTGCCTTATCAAATTGATCACACTTCACAGTGAGACCTTCACAAGCTCTTCCTCATCCCCTCGTAGAGGTGAAATCAAAAGGCTATTCTCTGGTCCTTTACTTCCTTTGTTTCTGTAGGTTTTTCCACTTCGCTTAGCTTCGGACATCAAGGTATTTACATAACCCTCTTTTCACACAATAATATTTTAATCCAAGTATTCAGAGACTTTACGTACTTACCTCACGGTCCTTGAGAAAACGTCTCTCTGCCTTGCTATAACTGACTGAAGTATCTACCGTGAACACAGTAATGAATCCTCCTATAATTTTATCGAGCCAGTGATCAACAACACGTGCAATCTTATCCTCCTACGCTTCCAATCTGCGCAGCAACTCTGGGGTCCACATAATAGGATTATCGAGCTTCCACCTTCCTTGGCTATCAGCTAGCTTCGTGATCCACTCGTACAACTCAGTAGGGAAAGATGTGAAGAAAATTTCATGGATCTTTGTGTACAGGTAGCAATCTAACCACTCTTCCTTTGATAGTCGCGGATTCCTTTTCTCCTGCACTGCGAACTCACGAATCCTCCAATCCATCCAACCTTTAATTTCCTTTTTAGCTGGATTCCAATGATACGACATCAAACATCTCTATGCAGATTCTGGTCCTAGCAATGGAACCATTTGTTGGGTTGAGGGGGCTTGACCTAGATTCAGAGTTATTTAGCCAAACAAATCCCTGTACTACTGGCCCTTTTGAAAACAACCCGTGGAGTAGGGATTGAGGTCTCACCCGAATCAGTATGGGGGGATGCTGGAACCAAGTTTCTGTACCCTTCAGATGTTTGAGGGGTCGACTTAGTCCAACTAGGAATGTCTTCATGTAGGTCACTTCACGCACTTTCCTAACCCTCGAGCCCTTCATAATCTGTTATAATTGCCTTTGTGCATCCCTAACCGGGGGCTGAGGTGCTTTTGCACTGCTAAAGCAGTGATCTGCGCTATTTCCCCAAGTTACACCGCAGATCTTACTTATATTCTTATAACTGTTAGTTAACTTCATGTAAATAGATACTTATATTCGCTTATTCAACACATTCATATAAGTTTGTGCAACAAATAAACAGTAAACTTGCAATTCATACCCAATATACTTTAATGCATAAAACAGGAAAAAGACACATAGAATGATAAGAAACTTCTCTTTATTATTTTCTCCAACGGTTACAGACTCGACTCACCCTATGCACTCAGCTGCAGGGGTCCGCACACTCAACTACAGACTACTAGGCCTCTGCGCACTCAGCTGTAGAGCCTTCTGCTACTCTGCAACCCAAAGACTCGATTTTACACTTAAACTTAGACTCAATGCTTCATCTTCTCTTAGATTGATCGACCTCCATTTACAGTTAGAGCCTCGCTCTATTTATACAATTCCATGGTCCGCAGACCATGGGTAGAACTCTCAAGCTGACATTACATTACGAAAGTAAGGGCAGAAAACCCTATGACTCAATTACAACTTCGCGCTTTGTGCCCACAAATCGTGGAGTCTTTACATCGAACTTAGTCAAAACTTGGGCTTTATGCCCCAAAACTTGCCTTGGGGGATCCCGCGCCCAACAATGGTTGAGAGGCACTTAAAATCATTGAAGATTTTTTTTACACAAAGATCATGTCCTGAGGGTTCTATCCTAAAGTGATATATGGTATATTAAACCATGGTTTATACTACTCAATATATCCCTGAATTCGCTGCAAGTATTAATGTGGATTACATTTGGGATGTGAACTCCATCAAAAAATTTGAAGGAGAGCACCTTTTGGGGAAAGTTAGAATGAGGAATGTAACATGTATGTAGATGGTGGAGATTTATAAACTTTTGAATTTTTGTTTTTTTTTTTTTGTGAACTGTGGTAATTTTATTATCTACAAATATTTATAAAAGTACAAAACTTAGGCTCCTCAATCTGCCCCGTAGGGAAACCAGATCTGTTTGATCCTATACTTACAAGAGTCAATACTGTTTTCAAAACTGGTTATTGTCATACTGGTAAGAACACAAAAAGCCTTCTACACCCAGATTTATCCCCCAAACTAAATTATGCTCGTTCCAATTAGACTAACCCCCTGAGCTACTGCCACTAGGGAAAACCAAATGAAGCTTCAAATAAACAATGTATTTGACATTCAAAAAGGGAAAAAGAAGCAAAAACCAGGCCTTTCGCATCGCTGCATGTCCTCAGTCGATATTGGTGTTGACTCTGTCTTTCCTCTGCTCCTTCAACATAGCTTTGATTTCCTTGAGGAGTTCATTCTGTTGCCGTACCAGCTCCTCCACATTTGCGACTTCCTTTTTCGCCGCCGCTGTGTCCTGCGCCATCTCCACCATCTCAGCCACGACCTGCTCCATGGCCTTGGCTAGGAGGTGCTTCAGGACCCAGTAAGTGTGAAGTGCGCGACAGTACAAAGTGAGTCTGCCTCGCGTGTGACCGGGGTCCGGCAGCTGCAGGGACCAATCATTCATTTCTGGATCAGAGGGCTCCTCTAACACCTTCTCCTCCATGGCATCAATAATGTTCCTTATGTTTGCATTTGAATCCAGGTTATAGGCTTGTTCAGCCTCGTGCACAGTCTGGCTGATAGACCTGTTCCTTCTTTTACGTCTTTTCTGTGTCCTGTTACCCTCCGCATTACTGGTGGCTTGACGGGGGCGTCCTCTTCCTCTCTTCATCTGTTGTTTTCGCCCTTATCCTTCCTCAACCTGCTTCGAGCCTCTACTGCTCTGCCCAGTTTCGAATCGCTTGCCTCTGGGTTCTTTATCCTATCTGCAATCTAACTCCTCCGAGCTTTCGATTTCGATTTTAGCCTTTTCCCATTCGCAGTGCCTACCCTTAGCCGCGACATTCTCCTCTTGGGCAGCCTTATCTCTTCGCTCACCCATTTTCGAACGTTTGAGGTGCTGATTAGGGGTTCTCTGCTAGGTCGCCGCTTCGCTCGCCACCTTCTTAGAGTTTCTACTGTTAGACATTCTTCCTGTGTTCCTCCTTATAGCTTCCCTACCACCTTTGCTCATATGATGAGAATGCTCCCCCTTGCGCATGCGACTATTACCTCGAATGATAGCTTTGGGATTGTGAATCAGTTTTTGTTTTGGGCCGCGTCCCTGTCTCGCTGCGAAATCATTAATTATCGCTGACAGGGTGTTTAGGGCGCTGCCCTTCTGTCCTCTCCTTATTGCCACCGGATGATGCCTTAATCTCATTCTCCCTCTCCACGCAGGGTTGTAATTATGCCTGTTCTGCATCATGATTATCCTTACTAATGAGCTGTTTTAGCCCGTCCCATCTTGCCATCGTTGCCTGATTGGTCCAGCTGTCATCGATTGGCTCCATTTGTTCTTTGCTTCCCCAATTCGCCAGGCAATCTACGGGTTTATTGCCCTCTCGTCTTACATGCAAAGTGATCTTGAAGTCGATTCCTGTCAACATTTCCTTTATATCTCGGATTGTGCTAGCACTTCGCTAGCTTTTCACTACCTTCTCCCAATTCTTTCCTTGAATTAATTTCCTTATCAAATTAATAACCAAGGTGGAGTCCCCTTCAATTTCTAACTTCCTATAACCATTTCTTCTGGCAATTTTAAGGCCTTGATATACAGCCATGAATTCTCCCTCATTATTGGTCATTGTTCCTCCATGTTCAGCATAGATCCATTCTGTAACCCCTTCTCCATTTCTGAATATTCCACCAAAACCCACTGGTCCAGGATTCCCTTTAGCAGCTCCATCGAAATTGAGTTTAATAAACCCTTCTAGAGGCTTTCTATAAACCGCACGACTTTGATTTGCTGATTGATGGTTCTGCTTGGATTTTTGATGGTAGATCATCCCATGTTCTACATTCAGCTTCTTTAGAATCTCTATTTCAGCTTCCGAAGTTTTCCAATCATCATCTGCCCAATTCTCCGCTAGGATTGACTCTTTTATTTGCCTTAGCGTTCTCTTCCAAATTTCCTTTGGACCTGACGACTTCCCTTTAAATATTCGACTATTTCATTCCTTCCATAGATTCCATACATTGAAGCCTGCTGATATGCTCCACGCTCTTCTAACTATTTTGCTTTGAAACTTTCCTTCTCCCCAATCGCTAAGGGTTTGAATTATGTCTCGCGGGTTTCTTGCTATTGTTGCAAATAGACTTTTTGTTTGCTCCCACTGGAATTGTGCCACGCTGCATCCATTAAGCAGGTGTTCCTGATCTTCTTCCTCTGAATTACAGAGGCAACATCTTGCTGGGCCTGAGAAGCCTCTTTTTTGAATTCTGTCCCATGTTAAAGTTTGCTTTCTTCCTACCAACCATGCAAACAGTTTAATCTTCGGCCACCACTTTGTTCTCCATATCCTTTTCTACTTTTCTTCTTCCTCCCCTGGATCATCCTGGGTTTTAACTTTGTAGGCTTCTTTTATGGAAAATATCCCTTTCGTTTCTTTGCCCCATCGGAGGATGTCTCTACCATCTCTCTTTTTTATCTTCCTGGAGTCCATTTCCTTTCCGAATGTTGTTTTTTGATCTTCTGTTGCATTCCTTTTCCATTCCTCCAGAGGTTTCCATTCTCGCCATTCCTCATTTCCAAGTTCTGCAGTCTAGTAATCTTTAACTGTAAGGAGGCCTCTATCCACACCTGTTCTGTAGATTTCTTGCATACCTTGAAGGTTCAGCATTTTCTCCCTTTGCTGCTAGGCTTCATCCCAAAATCTCGCTATCTGACCTCCTCTTATTTCCCAGAATATATGTCTGTCTACTAAGTCCCTACTTTGGGTGGATAAGTTCCATATATCCGATCCCCGAGGCATATTTTGTTCCCTTAGAATTTCTTCAGGGTTGAGAGGCATATTATATTTTGCAGTCTAGATTTCTTTCCATAAATCCGGTCCCCCTTGTAGCCATCTCCATCTTAATTTGGCAGCGAGTACTTGATTTAAGGTCCATGGCTCTCTGAGGCCTAAGCCACCTTTTTCCTTGGGTTTGGTTAGACTATTCCATGAACAGAGGGCCCACTTCTTTTGTTGCTTCGGGCCCCCCCATAGAAATTTTCTGTAAATCTCTACCAGTTTATTACAAATTCCTTTAGGGGCAGCCATCACGGATAATGGATATATCGGAATAGCCTGTATAGTGGCTTTGAGCAGCACTACCCTTGCTGCCAGGTTCAGAGCACGGAAAGTCCAATTTTCCAGCCTTTTCATGATCTTCTCTAGGATATTTTTCCAATTTCCTATTTTAAGGGTAGATTTGTCTAGCATAGTTCCTAAATATTTGGTAGGGAGGTCCCCTATCCTATATCCCATGACCCTGGTTAGATGATTCTTAACAGGTTCCACAATATTAAAGAAAAAGGTTCTGGATTTGTCATTATTCACCTCCATCCATGAACTTTCCATAAATATCTCTAGAATTTTCTTTATCCTTTTGACTTCTTTTAGGGTAGCTTTGCAATAAATCATTATGTCATCCACAAATTGTTGGTGAGTGACTGTGGTTTGATTCCCCCATAATCTGAGGCCTTGAATTTTCCTTTCTCTTAATTCGTTTTTAAAGTATCTACCTAATCCTTCTGCTGCAATTATGAAGAGAAAGGGGGATAAGGGGTCCCCTTGTCTGAGGCCTCTTGTAGCATTGAATGTTGCTGATGGCACTCCATTCAGCAGAATAGAGAAATTCGGAGTAGAGATCATGCTTAGGACCCAATTCACCCACCTATCACAGAATCCAAAGGCTTTAAGAATCCTTTCTAGGTACTTCCAACTTAGCCTATCATAGGCTTTTGAGAGGTCAAGTTTAATTAGCATACCTTTTTCTTTTTTCGTTTTCAGGATGTGGAGGACTTCCTGAGCCACCACAAGCCCATCCAGAATCTGCCTTCCTTCCACAAACCCAGTTTGCTCTGGGGAGA
>APFE031493564.1:26801-47915 GCA_000404065.3 Pinus taeda | reverse complement strand
TATACATATCATATTATTGATAAAATCACCTTCCATTTTTCCTATATACCATGGAGATTCGCCCATTTATTATACATGTAAATTGAGGGGGGGTTCTTAAAATTTTCCCTGGTACATGCCCCCTAAGCTTCATTTCATTCAACTAGGTGGATGGAATCAAGGTTCACTTTCGAGATCTTAATCAAAGACTCGATTTGGAAAAGGGAGTTTTTTCATTTTTTAATGAGGTTGACACAATAAAAGAACTATCCTCAAGACCCTTGTTTCATTTTTAATGAGCTCAACACAAGACAAAGAACTATGCCCATAACTCCTTGGTTCATTTTTGAACGAGGTTGACACCAGACCAAGAACTATCCTCAGACATATGTTTCATTTTTTAACGAGGTTGATACAGGAAGAAACTATCCATAGACTCCTTGATTCATTTTTTAACGAGGTTGACACTAGACCAAGAACTCTCCTCGTCAAAACTGTTCATGGACCATATGAGAGCATGGATCCCAAGAGGTCTTCACTAAACAGAAGGACCACGCTCCGGGAGCAATACATAGCAGTGGGTACTAATGACAGATCGGGTCCCAAAATGCCCCCAGTACCTGATGTACTAGACCATCTGCGTGATCATCAATGGAGGCAGAACAGGTAGCCACATAATTGACCTATGGTGGGGAAGATATAGCTTGCAAACAAGAGCCGATAGGGGATGATGATGGCAAAGGAGATGTCTAGTGACTAATGAATGACAATTGATCAATAGTCACAATTCTTCCTTCATGCGGAAAACAAACCACATAGAAAAGTGAAGAAACAAGAGCTCCCAAGACATAAATATAGTCGCGTCCAAGGAGAATATTGAAATCTAACGCACCTTGGATGACCATCACGCCTATATAAATGGTCTTGCCTCCCAAAGTAATAGGGAACTTTGGAAGGATCCCTAAGGGTTGAATGGTTCCTCTGTCGAAAGCCAACAAATTCTGCATGACACGCACAAGCTGTGGGGAGCCCAAATCTTTCCAAGTAGTGGAATACATGAGGTTAATAGATGCACCTTCATCCAATAGAGTGACAGGCATTGCCATAGTGTAGGCGTGTGTACTGTGATCTAGAAAGGCACATAAGATGGGAGGAGGAAAGCAATCAAAAGACTCTAGTTGAAATAAATAATAGAACTACTTGGTAGGGGTATCGTATGATTTCCCCCCTCCACTATAGGAATAGAATAAGGACTCTCCTAAACCATCAGGACAGGAAGGTCACTATTTGATTCATGAGAATCTTAGGAGATGAGAAGAACATGAGAAATATGATCATTATGCTCTTCCGGAACAGAGTGAGAAACTGGTGGTGAAACCAAGTCGACATTCTCTGCGACCAATGGTTGGTCAGGAGTAGACACAAGAGAGTCAGGCTCAGGAAGAGCAAGGTGTGTAAGAGATGAATCTAAGTCAATCTCGTTATCAACCGGGGGAGCGTTAGAAGAAAGCCTCTGATAACCAACAGGGAGTTGGGGGTGAGAAGCCATAAGGATTGCCAAAACTTTGGAGTTTGTATCCATAAGAGGACAAATGTGAAGAAGATGGTCTCCTTCACATAACCTACAGGGAAATCTAGTCTTCCCTTTCTTCTTACCATCTCCAGCCAAGAGTGTAGCATCAACATGATCTTCAAAGGTTGATGACGATGGTCGATCTGGATTATGAGACCATACATGTAAGACTCTGGGAATTTTAGGATAGTCTCGGAGGCGATGATCACCCTTACACAACAAGAAAGGGAATTTGACCTTCTGTGGAGGATCAGAAGGTTTGTCAATAGGGGTTGCATTTGGAGTAACCTTCACATGGTCGGCCCCTTGCTTAGCTAACTTCTTCATCATCATCATCTTCTTCTTCTTAGCCTCTTGGTTACTGGATCTGAAAATTTCACCAGGCGAAGTAGAAGAGGAAGGTGAAGAAATAGGGGAAGAAGGCAAGGGGTCAACCTTAGAATCATCATGGCATGATTCGAATGAAGGAGACGGTGGGGCCAAAGTCAAGACACTCGGGATCACTAAAGTCAAAAGTAACTAGACAGGTAAACCAATGGTTAACCCAGGGAGAGACAACATTGCCATATAAGCAGCACCATCATTTCCGAAGGAAGGAAAAGGACCAAGATTCCCTTTTGAGGGGAACCCTTGATTGGTAGAATCGGGAAAAGTTTCCATTGGAGTCTACTCTAAAGAATCACTAAGGAGATCAATTGTTACCAGGAATGTTTCATGGGAAGTTAGGTTTAGAACATTGAAACAAAACTTTTTCTTTTCATGTTTTAAGAGTCGAGAAAAGGACAAAAGATGACTCTATCGCTTTCGATTGGACATGAGCTCAAAAGGATAAGTGCTCAGATGATCCTTTTACTTTTAAAGAGTAAAAAGGGAACGAATGTGACTGCTCTGGAATTCTAGGCAAGAGGTTGACCAAACAAATCGTAAAACTACATATACACCTTGGTGATAAAATGAAAGAGAAATGACCAAGGACTTCCCGTATGATAGTCAATCTTTCCCAATGCTATGTTCGGTGCGTTACGACTCGTAAGGCGGTAGACTCGACTTACTATGGATAGTAGGATGATAACCTAGTGGGGTCTCCTAATATATACGCGATGGTACGGGGAGCATAATCCGTACTAGTATCTATTATATCACAACAGGAGGAATCACACAACCTTAGTGAAAACAATAGGGACTAGTTTTAATGACGCAGGGACACGTCTCTAGGCTAGACCTCTAGATATGTGAGTGTTAGTTTCCAATGCATTTTTAAGTTCATTCAATAAATTTTAATAGTTAATCTTGAATCAAGTCTTGATTTCAAGGCCCTATTGAATGTATCTTTAACACTCCTAGAATGCAACTAAATGAGCAAAAAGACCATTTTCGTTGGATGACCAACTAGCTTAGGAAGAGTGAGAGGTTCAATGCATAACAGTTGAATGGAAATCAAGCAAACCAATCAAAGAAAAAGGAAACTTCTACCATTTACTCAAACTTCCAAGTAATCCGAACAAGAAAATGAAAGACACACATTTTGCTTTTCAATGTCTTAATCTCAAGGATCTACTAATGCAAAAATCGTCTTTCAAATTTTAATACTGGATGAATGCAATTTTTGTATTTTCTTGAATAAATGATAAGCAACTACATGCACAAATGAATCAAAGACTCAAAACTAAAGAAATAATCCTTTTTACAAAACTATAAAACTATCTCATTGACTGGGAAGCAAAGCGATTTGTGCCGAGCGAAAGAAAGGGACCGAACGAACAAGACAAGGAAGTTTGGTGACCAAACACACACACCAATCAAGAGGATGACAAATAAAAAAAAAGAAGAAGCCTCAAATAATGAGAGACATTTTACCAAGCAGAGTCTAAAGATCTCAATGAATGAGTGACCCAAGAAAACCAAGCAGTGGAGAAACCCTAGGGTATTTAGGTCACACGGTTCAAGAGAGAGGAATTGAAAATACTTGAAAACCAAAATAAAAAATCTTAACAACCAACACTTTTGACTCAATAAAGAGGAGCAAAACACACTGGCCGATCAACCAAACAAACCTTAAAATTTGAAACTTACAGGAATCGTCGCAAGTAAAACACTAGCAACATGCGCCGACAACAAATCGTCACACCTCCCTAACCAAGCACTTTGCGACGTTGTCACAAAAGTACATTAGTTAGCTGCGCTGAGCCGATTTCAGGCCTCGTTGCAACTATTAGACAATTTATTTGCGCCGTACTGTAAAACGTGCAACCCAGCAGACAATGCATACGTGAATACTTCGCGACTGTTAGGAAATATTCAACGACGACCTAGAATCAAAAGAAAAAAATGAAAGTTGGACTAGAGCAAGGCCAAATCTATCACTCAGAAGGGTGGGAAGGCTATAAAAGTAGTCCAACAGCTTCCAGAACGAAGTATGCTACCCAAAAAATAAGGAAGATAATAAACCATCAAAGCCAATCAATGCAAAAGACAAAAGACTAGTATTCCCCAGTATGGTTGCCAACTTGTGACACAAGTAAGTTCCCTCTGTGGATAGAGGCAACCCCTCTAGCCCTAGAGTGGGTCTAGTCACTGCACACACAATACCAAAACGAATTTCCTTAGAAATTTGGTGTTATGAAGACCGACCTTCAATCTGACGTTCGATGAAGTCCTCATCACGTTGCTCTAACTCTTATTCTTTTAGTCACTCATACCTAAAAACAACATGTATAGAAACACCACGAACACAATAGAAAATGACCAAACAATCTACTTGAAGAGTCAAGGAACCTCAAGCTATCGACATACAATTCAATGCATGATATAAGAAACAAGCTATTTATTTGTATTAATATAAATCAAAGTAAAACTTACAACTGAGCCTTGACGTCATAAGCCTCTTTGAAGGGTCCTCTCAGCATGTCTCTATAGGCATTCACTTGTGAACCGTCTCCGAAGGGAACATATGAATCTCTCTTCTGTCCAAAAGAGTTGATACTAGAAAGCTCTCAAGCCAACTCTACTCAAACATCTCTCAAATCAAAATACAAATGAGGCTACTTCCACACTCCAGTAACACTCTCTACCTCTACTCCTCTCTTAGCAACTTGAAACTATCAAATTACATCTAGCTATCATCCAGTTACATCCAAGCTAGCTGATGTTATTCATGGAGGAGATATTTATAGGAGGGAGAGGTCCCATGAGAGAAGTAAGGAAGAGCTTATCTCTCAGGGAGGTTGCACAAAATGTGGAACAACTATCCCAGAGGAGAAAGGCGAGCTCAACTGACCCAACAACCAACTCTAGGACCGCCCATGAAGCCATTTCATCTCGAAGTTTCGACGAGTTGTTGAAAAACTTGCCAAATTTGGCTCGTTGCGGGTGCAACATAGAGACAGAGCAAAGACTTCAATAGGGCTAGTTTTAACTTGAGCATCTTCACGAGGGGAATAACTTCTAACTCACAACGATCTAGAAACTTAGAAAAAAGAGTCTTCTACAGGGATAATGAAATGAGACACTCTTCCTGAGATTGCAAGGAAGGTAATGACACATAATTGGCAACGTGACACAACACAAATGTCAGTAACATGGACTGGTAGTATCTAGGATCATGGAATACAGAGTCGGTGACAAATTACTATGTAACACTCCCTCTCACTGATAGAGGAGTTCTCCACTAGTCCAAGCTCATATCTGAAGTATAAAAACTTTGTCTGAGACATATAATTTGTGAGAATGTTAGTCATCTACTCATCATTGGAGATATAATAGAGCCTCACTTCTCCCTTCTGTACGATATCACGAATTTAGTGGTACTTGATTTCAATTTTCTTTGACCTTCCACACAACTTTAATTGTCACAAAATATCATGGTCGATTCCAACACTTGGTCAAATGATATTACGAGTAGATTCTGAAGCCACACTACTTCACAACTCGCAAAAATATCTTCAATATACTCAGTCTCTATAGTGCTGAGTGTGACAAATGTTTGCTACCTGTGAAGCTCAAACTAAAGAAACAACTTGATGTGCTCTTTCTATCTTCTAAACTCCTTACTAAATCCCATCATATGTGCTTCAACATTTGAGACATATCTCAAACCATATCTAATTGTACCATGTCAGTACCTCGACACATGTAGTGGCTCATGCCTTATCTCAAACATAAATTGATGGCTTCCTTTACTAGATCCATCACTACAACTACTTTCTAATCACCCTAACTGGGT
Organism: Pinus taeda; assembly: GCA_000404065.3. Lineage (NCBI taxonomy): Eukaryota > Viridiplantae > Streptophyta > Pinopsida > Pinales > Pinaceae > Pinus > Pinus taeda. The sequence goes on along the minus strand of APFE031493564.1, from coordinate 42,141 downwards.
TCTCCCTTTGACACTAAAATAGATCCTACTATGGAAATCCTAGTTGCTCCCTCTGCCACTATTTCCTCTTAGTCACTAAAGCATATATGTTGTCTAGCATGGTCCATTCATAGAAAGGCATAGTGCTCTGAGAGACCTCTCATCTCTGGGCATCAATATTGTAGTCCATTATCTAAAGGATCTCAATAGTATAATTCCCTTGACCAAGTAATGCATCAAATCTAGATCCTTCATCTTGAATTCTAAGGTCATCTTCCTTGGATATTAAAGTAAGGATTCTATGCTAATCGTGACTGCTCCCTCTATCACGAAAGAAAATATTTCTACCATGGTTTCTTCCGCTGAGTTAGAATAGTCATCAACAAGATTACGGGCTCATCAAAACCCAAGGTACTTGAAAACTGCAATAAATGTCTTGCCATAGTCTTCTCCCTCCTTTTGGGAGAACCTTCTTACCATGGATTTTGATTTCTACTACTCTATGTTGTAATCTGATACATGCTTGATCATGTAGATCCACTTGAAAGTCACCATTGACTTCCCTTAATTCTTGGAACACTTTCCACACACATCGTTATTTCAAACTTGCTAGCCTGATTGTTTGCTTCCTCTAAACTGGAATCTCTTCTAGTCATCTAGCATGGTTTTAGATTTCATGTTCCATTCCTCCCTCTCGAAAACAAATCTCTCTAGTTCAATTTGTGCTCCACCTTGGGAGAATCCTCTTGTCATAAACTTTGCTTCATTCTTCCTAATGCTTCCATCTCCTACCAGAGCCTTGACAACCTTCATAATGTGCCTATAACCTTCATTAAGAAGTCCTTTTAACCAAGGATTGTAGGGAATTTTCAACTCCCTCTTGATCCTTGCCTTCTTGGAAGAAGAATGACAATCTCATCAAGCTAGAAATTATTATCCTTGTCCTCATCATCATGTTTCTTTCATTTCCTTTTGGGCATGAGCTAGGTTTTCTTCTTTTAGCAAAAACAATCAATCCTAGGGGTTTTTCCATAAACCCTATGGATTTCTTGTATAATCTATGTAGCTTGTTAGTATTTACAAAGTATAGAACCATAGATTTTCATTTTACATCTTCTTATAAGTCCAACAATTTTTGCAATGTGTAGAGTTCTCATTTTCATGTCCATTGTCCAAGCATATTGGAGCATTACTAATAACCGTTTCTTGAGATTTTCAAACCAAGCATCCTACACACATCGAGTTCTATAATCATTCAATTTTACTGAGAGAAATTACAATTTTAAAAGAGAAGTCAACCACTTTTTCATTGTGAGCTTATCATGTTAATGTTTTTCCTTCATCATGGTGAGATATAATACAATGTCTTGCTTCTGAATCACAAGGAAACATAAAACCCTAAAATATATAAGTCCATATTTTTATATATTATTGCAAGGTTTAGTCCTTATGTTTGAGTAGTTAATCAGGCTTTCTTCATCGAACTACAAATCCAAACAATACAAGATATATCACTGTAGTATATGGAATTATAGACTTTATCTCTCTTAATAATTTATTTTTACACTCACACAAGTTTCCCATATACCACGATGGTTAATATGCTACACATCAACAACTATCCTTGAAGTATTGTTAAATGATTTCTTTATAATTGCATACAATTTGTAGATCATTCATAGAGTCCTCCAATGCATTTTTCATTCTTCAATTCATTGACAAAAAACTTTGGTATATCAAAATATTATGATACAAGTCTTCAAAATTTGGATGGATCTTCTCTTATGATGATAAGATATTATCTAAGAATACTTCAAACAAGATTATAGTGATGATGCATAGCTCTCATTCCAATGATTCTAGAAGTTCTCACATTATAGTATGTTATACATGGAAACTTTATCAAGTTAGGAACCAAGAAATATGTCAAGTTGAAAGCTCTTCAATCATCTCACCTCTTTAATGTCAATGCCACTTAAGGTTTATGAAAGAGGGTCTTCACCAATCTTATTTAATGAAACTGATTTCAAAACAAGTTGTCTTTAGTGAGACTTTTTGGAAGCTTCTCCGGTGGGTTTTTCTGGTCTAATTTCTCAAAAATATGGCAGGAATCTAATGAAATCACAAGCTTGATGAGTAACCCCTACACAATCGAAGTGCAAAAACCCGCTGGGAAAGCTTCAAAAAAGTTTCACTAAAGACAACTCGTTTGGAAATCAGGTCCCTCAAATAAGATTGGTGAAGACCCTGCTTCATAAACCTTAAGTGGCATTGACATTAAAGACAACTCCATTTCAAAATGCATATGCTTGAATCACAGACTTTCAATTATGCCTTATTCCATATTGAAAAATATATTCATAATTTATGGAATTTTTTGCATTCTTTATATTTTGGTAATTAGACATACATAATTTATGGAATTATTTTCACTCTTTATATTTCAGTAATTTAACATATTTACAAGGAATTACTACCCACCATAATTTATGGAATTCTTTGCATTACTTTCTCTACTGAAGCTTTGATACCATGTTAATTTTATAGTGATGCATCTGGTAATTACTTCCAATGATATATGAACATCATTAAATAATTACACACAGACATTTCAACTTACTTTGACCTCTTCCTTATATCTACTTTGACGTGTGACACATATTTTTGTAAATTAAATATGAAATTAATTTTCTTTTAGTTTTAACTTAAATTAAATTCAAAATTATTTTTTTTTTTTCTCTCTTTTGATTTTAATTTGTGTATGAGGAATACCTTCAGCATCTACCCAAAAATCAACATTGATTTAGTAAATAAAATAAAATATTTTGTGCAATAATAATTGAATACATTAAGCATAATTATAAAATATTTTAATTTGAAAATTATAAACATAAGTAAAAAGTAGAACAACTTCAAATATAACTTATAGTTTATAATATTTCCTATCGTATTTATTAATAGAAATTAAAATTAATTAATTAAATAAATACTAAAAAAAAGACTACCATTAAATTGAAAGAATCAACAAAAAAAATACCTTTTATCCATCAATATATTAGAAATCTAATTATAAAATATTAATATTACTAACAATATTCATAATATAAAAACCCTAAAATTTTAAAACAAAACCAATTAATTAAATTCACATATCATTAAAAACTTTGACCATCGGAATTTGAAACATAAAGCTCTTGATTTAATTAATAAATATTTTTTTTTACAAGTAAATAAATTTTAAATATTGATAATGTGATTATTTTATATATAATAAAAAATAATGTGTCAGTTAATAAATTCGAAATCAATAATATTGTATAAAATCTGCGTTCTACCACGTGGAGTTTGGTGTTAGATAAATAACACATGCTGAGCGGTCTAGTTATGAATCATATTGAGATATACAAACCACCTCTTTTGATATATATATATATATATATATATATTATTATTATATATTATTATTCATATATAATATATAAGTCTAGTTATGAAATCTATATGAGATCATACAAACCACCTCTATTTGATAGATAGATATATATATATATATAAGTTTTAACAAGGTAGAGGAGATTGCCCAGAAATTATGGAAATTCTGATCATATTTAGAGAAAATTTGGCAAGGATTTTTGTAAATCCAAGTTATAGTTGTTAAAATTTAAAATTTTAGGTGTCGTGGATGTTTTTGATGGTGTTGAATCCATTTCCACCATAAAAAAACGATTCAAACACTGTCTCTACAAGATTTTTTGAAATTTATTTGCCCAGATTCCAATCATTTTTGGCCATCGACACAATTCCTCTGCCACGCCCAGAGAGTTGCACTGGGCCAAGAACCTGAAATTTTGATATATAACCTCTATTAGTTGCACCATGACTTGAAATTATTGGCCTTGGCATGGGGAGACAGAAAAGGCACGAGTTCCTTAAAACACGACGCTTCATCAATAACCTCTATTAGCTGCGCAATGACTTGAAATTATTGGCCTTGACATGGGGAGACAGGAAAGGCACAAGTTCCTTAAAACACGACACTTCATCAAACCCCACACTGTAATGTGGATTCTGATTCATTCCCAAAGTTAACGAATCGGGAAATGAGCAGCCTTCATGCCCACAATCATGTCTCTGGCTCCCTGTAGAAGTTGCCAGTTGGAATTTCTCGATTCGTAATTAATTAGATGTTATATGTTATTTAGATGTTATAGGTTATATTTGGAATGTAAGTAATTATTTAGATGTTTTGTTTTTTGTTTTTTGTTTTTTTCTTCAGTACAAAAAAAAAAATTGATTGTATTATATAAGTGATATACATTAGGATATTACATCTAGATAGCCCGATAGAGAGAAATAGCCAACCCTGTAAAAAATGGTATGGAAAAAAAGAAGCAAGCCTTGATAAGACGTATGGCCGAAAAACACCCCATAGCATGCGAGAAGATAGAAAGATGTGTGCTTCAAAAGAAGCAGTGAATCAGAAGGATAAACAAAAGGCTAAAATAACGAATCTAGAACAATCCCAAAATTCCAAATAATGACTTTTAAATCACCAGTAAAGGGAAAAGCGAAAATAACTATAAATAAGTCCTGGAAAGACATACCTGGGGGTTCTGCACTGAAAAAAAGTGGTTTATGTACCAGGGAGAGAGAATTCCTAAATGGAGTATACTTTAGCTTCAATTTTTACATCCATATTCCAAGTGCCCCTTTGAGAAATAAGTCCTTTCTTTGACAAAAAAGTCCTTTCTTTGACAAAATATCAGCTTGAGAATTTTGTGTTCTATAGATATGCTGAATGGTGTAGTCATCCTTCCTCCCCCAAAGAAACATGATCCTGTTCAACCAACTAGATAGATGCTACTTTTTAATACAATTCTTCTCTGTGACATGATCAATTATTATTTTGGAATCTCCGAAAATCTGAAGGGACTGAATATTTAGAAAACAACTAAAAGTAAGAAGTCGTGCTAGCTCCATTGCCTCAACTTTGTTATTGGTTCCCTTCCCCCCATTCCAGAAGATTTGTAGTTGTTGATCTTTATCCATTACAATAAGGACTCCACATCCACATATGTTATTTTGTGCTACCCCATCAAAATATGCCCTTGGGAAGACCATAAGGTCTGGTAATTGCTCTATTTGATTTGCCTTGCTACACTGAGAATTTTTGACAGGGATGGTGTTATAGAGAGAGATGATGTTTTCAAAAACAACCCCTAAGCCCTCCATTCTCTCTTGAAATAAAATATTATTTCTCCATCTCCATATACTCCAAAGAACTAGTTGAATGATTGGCCACCATGATTCTTTCTGACTACTCCACCATACAAAGGTGTCATATCCCTAGATTATTGTAAATATTTTTTTTATCACAGTCAAAAACAAGAACATTATCTGTGTATAAACTTATATTTTTTTAAGTAAATGGAAATTAAAATGACAGGGATATCATGTCACATAGTGGTAGAGTTGGTTAAGACTTGGATTAACAAAAAAAAAAGGCAGTTGCAACCCTAACCGTTTCTTTCCCCCCAACTGTGGAATGGTTTGGGGTAAAGGGGAAAAAAAGAAAAAGACGGAGGCTGTGCTATAGAGGACAGACAACAGGAAAAAGGTAGGGATCTTACCAAGTCTGGTGAGAATCAGATGGTAAGGGTGTCTGCAACAAGCAAAAACGATAGTCTTTGAGTTCAGCTTGGGGGGCGACTGGTCTTGAAAGACAATCTCAAGGACGGGTGGATGACTAGCTGCTGTAGGCAGTGGTGACCATAGCTATAAGCAGAGGAAAGGAAGAGTTTCATAGAAGGCGACACAGGTATGTGATCTCTAACTCAATTTAAAGGAAAGATTTTTCTTATTCTCTGTAGTTTTACAGTTTATTACATTAAAAGCTAGGGTTCAGCGGTGGGGAGGTTAGGTAGATTTCCACTTTAGCTGTAACCTGGCAGAAATGGATAAATGTGTTACTGTTGAGAATTGTCAACCCAGAGGCATTATAATTGTTTGTATCGGTATAGGAGAATCTCTTCTTTTCTCGGGTACCTAGTTTAAAATAGAATACCTATTTAATTATGTTTGTCAATAATACATCAAGGGTTGTACAATGGATTATTAGCCGTGAGGAGATTTTAACACATAAGGAAATCTTGCAAACTACACAGAAACAAGAAAATTAGGAAATCATGCAAATAGCAGAGAGCAGGCAGTCACCTAACGGGATTACCAACGGGATTACCAATAAAATTAAACAGTAAGAATCGAGTAATGTGCAGGCAGACTATATTTGAGAGAAGGGCCTGTAACTTAGTTAAAAAAGAAATAGCAAAAGTCTCTGCCTTCAAATCTAGGACCATAAAGAGGGGAACGGGAACAACAATAGTTTTGGAGCACACAAAGGACACCCTTGGGCCCATGTCCCAGGTCTACATACTGGTGAACCTTTCAGGGCAATAGGAATGTATCCGGGTTGCCTGAAAGTCTCCAAAGTGAAATTACTGAAAACCGAAGAGGTACTTTCTTTATACAAGTAGTAATGAGCTCACAGAATAAATATTAAACGTAAGGAAGAAATCGTTGGAGTAGTTAGCAGGGCGAACATGTAAGGGGTAACCCAACCGAGGACAAGGGTTCACTTCATTTTCGATTCCAGCAGTAAATTGCGGCCATGACACCACACAGGGAATAGAACCCACATGGCGGTGAACCCTGAAGCTGGAAATGGAGCACCGGCTCTCGAGGCAAGCTGGGAAAACCTGGGAAGGTCCAATTATTAAGACCGAGGTAGTAGACCTTGTTTGAAATGGGAAGAAAAAACATTATAACTGAAGAACAAATATTATACGAGATTCGGTGGGCCAAAATAGCTCATTCATCCGAAGAATTTCAAACCTGTTTAATACAAAATCACCCTATCTAATATAAAACCACTTCTGTAAAATTTGAAAGAACGAAATGGCATGCGGCGCATACATGTATAAACAAGAAACTGAAATTTATATTACATTAATTTTTACAGTGAACCAAAGACGAGAACCCAGAACTGGGTATACGCGTTTAGTGAGGAATCAGCAGCAGCTCATCAAAAAGATCCCAACTGCTGGCCATAATAGCCACAGCATATAGCAGCCCAATCACTCTACTCAATTAGAAAACCCTCGTTGACACAAAAGAATTCAACAGAAATTACATAGCCTCAAGCAAGTAAACCCTGGTGATATCTGCAGTAATAATCACCCCATGCTTGCAAAATATAGCTACATTTGGAAGAAAACCCATTAAAAGACTCTGACCCTCTTTTAAGTTGAGGATTTGCGGCCAAGAATCTGGCACTTCATGGAGGCCAAGAGCCATACCATGCTAAAAGCTTCCCCTCCCACCGAGACAAGAACTTACCCGAGACTAAAAGTTCTTTCGATGTAGAGGCGTCACCCTTCCAAGCAGGTTGAGCTAGCTTCGAGTCCCATGGTCTCCATAACATTGTAATTACATGCAAACTGATTAGTGTACCTGATAGGGTTGCATAAATTACAGACAACAAATAAAAAAAAAACAACATATCAACTAACAAAGGTTACATAGCCTTTAACTGTAACGCCTTTGACCATAGCCAAACCATGAAGTCAGGCCCGAACAGGGTTCCAACCACCAAAACAACGATGCGAGAGCAATGACCGCACCAGAGCGGCATCTGCGGAAGAATTGCAATCAAATTAGGTCGGTCTCTCTACTCTCAAGGTTGAGAAAATCCTCACGAAGGCTCCACCGTTGGATTGCTTTGGAGAATGCATCTCCGTCGATCTGGTTGAAGATCCCGAGTCGAGCTGGTGAGACCGGACGGTCCACCAAGTAATACACATGACAACACAGAGACAACAATTAATTCACCCTTATCTGATAGGCTCGCCACATGGTGGAAGTGGCCTCATACCCAAAACCATAATATAAAGACAACTGTGTAGATTTTATAAATCAAAATCGCTCCCGGAAAATCAACTGCATTTTAATTGGCACCACATTTTGTAGACATAGTAAATTCTGGGAGGTACTGTTGTCCGACCGGGTAATTTACAGTAATCCCTTGACACAGTAAGAAGTGAATTATAACAATAAAAAAAAATGTGGGATGGAGACATTACAAAAGGATTCTTTTATTGAAGGATGTGATATATAGTGATATATGTGATATTTAGATGTTATATGTTATCTAATTAATTATTTAGATGTTATTTAAGTAACTATTTAGATGTTATATGTTACATTTGGAATGTAGATTTGGCAAACTAAGATATATTTAGCTTTGTTTCCATTAGATACAAAGAATTTAAAATCCAAAAAATATAAGATTATTTAAAATTAGAATTAAAAGAACAAGTTCATTGGTTATAGTGTTATACAAAGGTTTTACAATCCTCATAAAAATATTTCAAAAATGTGAAAACAAGTTCAAATTATTTAAAATTAACAGAACAGTATCTATAAAGCATAAAGTTTACTGGTTGAAAGATAAATATATTCTATAAAAAAAAATAGTAACACCTACATACTATTTTTTATACAATAAACAACTTAAAAAATATCTTTGGCTAAATATATAATTAAGTAGGAATTAAGTTAGATGGAAATACCAGAAGATATGGAAATAAAAAAATCGTCTTAAATGCTTGAATCTTTTTCCTGTATTGACTTTAAAATAAATAGATTATATAAAATGAATCTTTTTCTTATATTGAATTTAAAGTGAATAGGGTAAATAAAGTGAAAAAATCCTCTAATAATACTTCTATCACCCACTCTATGGCCATTTCACTATTTCACATTAATTTAATAACATATTTACCTTCCAGTAGAGTCAACTACAAATAAATAATACCGTTTAGAAGCTACAAAGAAGTCAACCGCAAAAAAATAATACTCTTTCAGAAACTACAAAGAAATAATACTAGTTTAGAATCAAAGTAGACTTTAAACACAGAATGCAATTTTATTGAATGTGGATAAACTTATCCTTTTAATATCATTTCAAAATAATAATATTATCAATTTTTATTTTAATTTTTTTTAATTTTATAATATGAAATATTTATACATTAAAATTATTATTTATCATAAATTTTATTTAATTAATATTAAATAAAATTATTAATTAATTTATTTATGGAATTTGGGAACATCATAACATATTTAGTGTGCTTTAATTTAGGTTTCAAATTTGGCTGGAAAATTATAGAAATTTTACTATAATTTTGAAAAATCTAACAGAATTTTTTGTAAATCTAAATTATAATTATTAAGTTTCAAAATTTTAAATATTCCATAAATTTTATAGTATTAAATCTATTTCCAACATAAAAACACAATTTAAACATTTCTCTGCCAAATTTTCTTTTAAAAATTTGCGATGCCTCTTTATATTATAAAAGTCCACAATCTCAATTGTAAAATCCAGACAAGGATACTTTTTATGCTCTAAAAAATATTAAAGATACCTTTTTATGTTCTAAAAGAAATATAAAATCTAAACTAATTTATTTAATAATGTTGTTATTCGTGGTCTATCTAAAAATAAGAAAACGTAAACCTTAATTTTCACGGAAAAGGATTTATAGCGAGAAAGCTAAGAGTTCTGTTTTCTTTGCAGATTCTTGGAGCCGAGCCCACATCATGCAACTGCTAGCATCATCGAGAAATAGAAGACAAGGGCAGAAGAGAAATCTTCATATTTTCTAAATTTTCAAAATTTTTAAAAACTTACTAACAATATGAAAATGCTTCATATTTTTAAATTTTACATTCATCCTTCGAATTCACAAAATAAATACACAAAATTTACAATCTACAAAAACAAATGTTTTAAGTTCATTAAAACTCAAAAATATTTCATATCTATTAAGTTCACATAAAATAAATACAAATAATATCAAATTTACCTAAAATGAATACACAAATAATGCTCTATAAATACTTCACAGATATCAAATTCATATAAAATATATATGAATAATATTACATTTACATAAATAAATACATAAAATTTATAATCTATTTGAAAATAAGTACACTTAAATTTAAAATAAATACAAGCAATATACAAGCAATATCACATCTACATAAAATGAATTGATAATATTAATAATTTACATGTACAGTTAAATTTAAACCAAATTATTACAAAACTGATCGCATGTAAAACAATACTTTGTAAATACATTTGCAATACTCTTGTATACAAAATTATATTCTCCTCACATAATTTTGACCATCACTTTTGAATATGGATTGTATTTGAAGATTTTTTCATCATTCTTGTAACACCTCCATATTAAACACGTAAAAAAAATATTAAATTAAAACAACAAACACAAATATATTTATACATATTTATTAATGTCCATATATTATGTGATTAAAGTTAAAGTGAATTTGTTCAAATATTAAACCTGTCATGAATGATTTGATTCATAATTACCAAATTAATGATGGGACGATATAATACAAATGCCGAATCCTTTGAAATCCATTAGATTATAGACTTACTTACGATGATCATTAAAAGAGGATTATTATACATATGATTTTTATCCTGACATTAATGTCAATTTGTCGAAGAATTTAATTGTTTTGGGTTCGTGGCTGACCCAGGCGCTAGTGGTACAAGTCTGTGCCTCGATCTCTGCATGCATATTAATCCTCTGTGATTTTGGCACTTGCTGGCAGCTTGTGGGATTTCCGTTTGTCCTTCTTCAACCATGCTTCTCGGAGTCTGGCCCTTTCATCGATGGTTCTCTTTAGCTGGCTGGATCGAACAGCTCATCGATTGTCAGTCATTCATATCTCAGCTGAGGGGTCTCATTTGGTTATGGTTTTGCTTCGAGTGTTTTTGGCTCTCGCCTGGCTTAGGTTCTCCGTGGCAATGCTTCTCTAATTTGGCATTGTGGTCTCTCACGGAGGGTTTTGAGACTCCACCATTATTCTAGAGCACCATCAAAAAAGGCATGGATATCTTCTTTAGGTAAGAAAATGATTAAGGTCTTAATTCAAGATTTCATTTCATTTTATAGTTCTTGTTCGATCTCAGGCATGCATCTCCTGTCAGGTTCTAATATTGTTTCTTGTCATAGTGCAAGGCGAAGATCTCCCGATACAGGGGTTTGGTGTGGGTATGCGGCTAACCCTTCAACCAGCTGTAGTCATCCTTATCGGGTATTCTAATCCTCTTCTGGTTCTAAAGTTTGCAAACGGTTGTTCGATGTTCAGATAAAAGTTTGTAATGGTTATTTCAAATGGAATTGTTGAGTCTGTAAGTAGGTTTTGAATAGGTGAAATGAGACCATTGGGGGTCAGAAAATCCACGGTTAGTTTTTGTACTGAATGTTATTTAATTTTTTAAAGAGCCTTACAACATTAGTTGAAGGTGAGAGATCTGGCACTTGAGAGAACTGGTTGTTCTGTTTTTCTCATTATCTAGACTATTTGATGGTTGAACCCTTTATTGTAATTTTTGGGACAGAGACATTAATAGCGAGGTTTTTCTTTTCGTATCACTTCTATGTATCTATAATGGTACTTTTGGAATGTCAAATGGTTATTCACAACGTTCTTCAAAGTGAACCCTTGAATGTCTACTCTGTTTCTCCAGATGTGATTCTCGTCTATTCTTGTTAACGAAAGGACTTTTGGTCGGACCTTTGGACATACTTAGGGTTTCTAAGTTAACTCGTAATTTCCTTTATTCTTATAAGAATAGTTTTTCTCTTTGAAATTCCTATCAGTCTGGAGGTAAACACAAGATTTCATGTGTTGTAGCGATGAAGCTTTTGTGTAAGTAGAGAATGTACTTATTCTATTTTGACTTATGTTACATGGTTTGGTTTATATTATTCCGTTTGGAGCCAAGTAAATCTGTGGTAAATTCACTTCTTGCCTTTAAAAAAGAAATCCTTTTCCCTTTTTTTTAAATGACTATTTTAGCTATTTTCATGGTCTTGATGAAATGTTAATTCTACACATAACTGTGCAAGTCACGAATATCAAAGTCCTATCTTTTACAAATTTTTTGTCATTTTCAGCGAGTCATAGAAATTCCTTACTTTCTTTTTGTTTTTCTATACATATTTTACAGAATTTTTGTCGTTTTCGGCAATTCATAGAAATTCCTTACTTTCTTTCTTTTTTTCTATACTCAATTTATAGGGTTTCTTTCGCTTCCAGTTTTAACAGGAAATTATGAAATTTTAATTTACTTTTACATTTAAATAAGGTAGTAATAATCACAAAATCATTAACTAGCATAGGGGATTTTCTTGTAGTATTTTTTTTCTATATTTACTTTGCTTTTCTTTATCAATCAAAACGACTCTAGAATGAAATTGATAAGGTTCTCTTGCCATAACTAAAATATCAGGGACCCTGTCTTTTAGTTTACAGCGGTCACCTACAGTCATGGTTTATTGAAACAGTTCTGAAATGAAATTAATAGGATTCTCTCGCCATGCTTAAATAACAAAGACCTTGTCTTTAAGTTTACAGCAGTTACTACAGTCATGATTTATTGACACAGTCTTAACAGTCAAACTAGATTGCAATAAATAACTTATGTCAGATATTCTTTTTACTTATCTGTTTCCACTACTCTGTATTGATTTAAAAATCAAGTTCTGGACGTAATTCCTCCCTGCCTTGAGATACCAAACATAGTCAAAATCCCCCGTGCTACTCCTGGCTTTAGGAGTTCTCTATCTCAGAGATTTAATAATTTACTAGCTATTTGATCCTTACTAGACACAACTTTCTCAAACCGTTTGACCCTTCAGTAGAGTTTCTAATTTTTTTTCTTGACCTCAGATCCCCATCCTGTTGATCATTTACTGTAAGAACCTCTAGGATTTAGTTTTGAAACAAATAACTATTTCCATAACCAATTAGCTAGTAAGAAAAAGAATAGTATTTACCCATAACTATAAAATATTATCCTTTAATAATTGAAATTCCAAAAATAGTTTATAATTCAAACAAATAGTAATAGTATGTTTGGTTGCATTAAAATTAAAATATTTACATTAATGGGGGATATTACATCTTCCCCCCTAAAATGGAACATCGTCTCGATGTTCTCCTCTTGTAAATAAACCTAGAAAGTTCTCTTTCATGACCTGTTCATCTTTCCAGGTAGCCTCTTCCGGCTCGAAATGCTGGCACTGCACTTTAACTTGGGTCATAACTCATTTCTACAGCGTTACTTCTCTCTGATTTAGTATAACCAGAGGCTCGACCAAGAATTTGCCTTGCGGTTCGACCTGAACATTGCAAAAAAAATGTTAAGTCATTAACTAGTTATTTAACACATTTGTAACATATACTTCACACATATATATACCTCACCTGGATATCTTGCCATTGAATTATGTGTTTAGCGTCATATACATATTTCTTAAGTACAGAGATGTGAAAGACGTTGTGTACATGAATATGACGGGGTAAGGAAAGTTGAGAAGCCACCGGTCCTATTTGAGCCAAGTTTGAAATGGCCCACAATATCAGGGTGCTAGTTTGGCACACCCGACCAATTGTAACATGCTTTTCTTGGCTCGCACTCGAATGTAGACATGATTCCGTACCTGGAATTCTCGGAAACTCCTCTTCTGATCGGAAAAGTTCTTTTTCCGTTCCTGAGCAGCCTTTAAATTAATCCGAACATTTTTTACCATTTCTTCCATTTCCTCCAACATGTCCGGCCCTAGTAATAGTTTGTCCTTTATGTAGGTTTTAACTCTGTACAAAAATTACCTGAATATGAATTCTAAAACATAGAAAATAAACAATGCGAGAACATAACACATAAAACACATATACATAGAGATTTTCGCTTGGATCCCAAAACCGGGTCTACCAACTTGATTTTTCATTATGTTCCTTTCAATGTTACAATACATATTTATACATGCTGAAGCATCCAATACCATGGACCAAAAACCATCGCGTCCAAAACCATGTGTGAAAAATCATGCACAAAACCATAGGTAGGTCTGCCCAACCTAATATAGGGTCCAAAAACAAAATTTTCCTGGGCGCTGCCCCAGACCCCATAGAGTGGGGTTACCTGCACCCCTCAAACCCGCTATGATCCCACCCGCTACACAATTGGCGCAACGAAGGGGCGACTCCACCCCCCTTCTAACCCCCCGGTTAACTACGCGAGCTAGTCGTAGAAAGAATTTAACACAACCCAACATTCTCCCACTTATTGTTTTCTTTCGACAAGGGGCCACAAGAGAGCTTAGTCATTTATCCAGCCTTGCAATGCCCATTGTTTCTCTACACCAAGAAAACTTCTCAGAGCTCACAGATTTTGTCAATTCATCTGTAGTATTCTTCAAAGTGTTCACCTTTACCAGCAACACCTTTTTGTCTTCTGTCATATCCCTCACAAAGTGATACTGAACATTAATGTGCTTTGGCTTTGAATGATATGCAAGGTTCTTTGCCAATAAAATTGCACATTCGTTGTCACAGTCTATCCTTATAGCTCCCTGTACTAACCCCATACTTGAACACAATCTCTGCAACCATATTGCTTCCTTTCTTGCATGAGTGGCTTCCATGTATTCTGCCTCTGTAGTTGATAGTGCCATTACAGATTGTTTCTTACTCATCCAATTGACTGCACCTCCCAATAGGTTAAACACATACCCACTTGTAGATCTTCTCTGACCCAGATCTCCAACCCAGTTTGCATAAACAAAGCCATGAATATCCAACACTCTGTCCAATCCTGGTCTTCCTTGGTAGCACAAACCATAATCATTAGTGCCACGCAAATACCTGAAAACCCGCTTCACTGTTGTCTAGTGCTCCTTCCCTGGTTTTGACATAAACCTGCTCAATACTCCCACCACATGTGCAATGTCTGGTATTGTACAGACCATCACATACATCAGGGAACTGACGACACTTGCATATGGAACACGGGACATGTCCTCTTACTCTTCTTGTGTCTTGGTACATTTTTCAGCACATAACTTTACACCTACAAGAATAGGAACCTTCACCGGTTTACTATCCTGCATATTAAACCTCTGCAATATTGTCTCGACATACTTCCTTTGGTTTAACCAGAGCTTCCTCTTTGTTCGATCTCTTTTAATTTCCATGCCCAAAATATAGTTTGCAGCACCGAGATCTTTCATGTCGAATTTGGAGGACAATTGGGTCTTCAAATCCTGGATAATTTCTTTGTCATTTCCAACCAACAACATATCATCAACATACAAGACCAGATAAATAACATGCTCACCAATTAATTTAAAATACACACAATGATCTGCTTTGCTTCTGGTGAAGCCAAGTCCCCGTATAAATGTAT
>APFE031493564.1:0-23693 GCA_000404065.3 Pinus taeda | reverse complement strand
TTTCCACTACTCGCCATCTTCTTTCACCACCAGAATCGATCTCGCAGATCTCCCACTGAACAGGGTCTACCACAGGCCTGAGCGAAACCCCTCAGCAACAAAAGCATCCCCTTGAAGCCAAAACAGCTCTGATACCAAATGTAAGTTTTAACCCAGTACAGAAATTACTTACATACGAATTATAAAACACAGAAAATAAAAAATGTGAGAGCATAACACATAAAACACATATACAAAGAGATTTTCCCCTGGATCTCAAAACCAGGACTACCAGCTTGATTTTTCATTATGTTCTTTTCAATGTTACAATACATATTTATACATGTTGAAGCATACAATGCCATGGACCAAAAAACATCGCGTCCAAAACCATGGACTGAAAACCATCGCGTCCAAAGCCATGTGTGAAAAATCATGCACAAAACCATAGGTAGATCCGCCCAACCTAATATAGGGTCCAAAAACAAATTTTTCCGAGGCACTGCCCCAGACCGCATAGAGTGGGGTTACCTGCACCCCTCAACCCCCCTGTGATCCCCCTGACTACACAATCAACGCAACGAAAGGGGGGCTCCACCTCCCTTCTAATCCCCCGATTAACTACGTGGGCTAGTCCTGGAAAGAATATCACACAACCCAACACTTTGGTCCACTCCAACTTAAGGGTGTTCTACATTTACAACCATATAAAACTTCAAAGGGGATCATGTGAAGAGATTCATGGTACCCGTTGTTATATTCGAACTCCACCAGGTGTAAATAATATTCCCATTTTGTGGGCTGTTGCATTACATGCGTTCACAGCATGTCCTCAACCACATGGTTTACCCTTTCAGTCCTCTCATCTGTTTGTGGATGGTAAGTTGTAAAAAAGTGCAGTTGTGTGCCAAATCCCTCAAAGAGGGCTTTCCAAAAGGCAGATGTAAATTTTACATCTTGGTTAGAAATAATCAACTTAGGGATTCTATGTAGTTTAAAAATGTTCTGCATAAAAATATTAGCAATTTGGACTGCCCTATAAGTTGATTGAATAGGTATGAAATGAGCAGATTTGCTCAACTTGTCAACCACCACCATGATGGAGTCATTTTGCTTCCTCGATTTAGGCAGCCCGGTAATAAAATCTATAGACATGGTTTCCCATTTCCATTTTGGTATAGGTAGAGGGTGGAGTAATCCTGCTGGGTTTGATGCTCAGCCTTCACTTGCTGACATTCCAAGCATCTGGTCAAATATTCTGCCACTTCCTTCTTCATACCAGGCTAGAAGAATTCCTTCCGTAAGGAAGAGATCATTTTTTGGTATTCGGGATGACCTGCATAAGGAATCTTATGGTATTCATCCAAAATAAAATTTTTGAGATGCTGCTGGTTAGGCACGTAAATTATTTTCCTATAAGCCAGTAAATTTTCTGCATTTATTTCATAACCCAGTTGTTGTTCATGGTTGCTAGAAATTTTTGCTAGCTTCCATAGTTGTCTATATATAGAGTCCTGCATGGATGATTCTTGAATCTTCCCAAAACAAGTTGTTCGTGATTCACTACGAGAAATTTCATATAAAAAACTTACCTTTTGACTTAAAGCATCTACTACTTGATTTTCCTTCCCTTTTACGTGTTTGATTTCGAAATCGAATTCACTTAGGAAGTCTGCCCAACGAGCTTGCCTGGCATTTAAAGTTGGTTGCTTGAAATAATTAATTAGACTATGGTGGTCAGTGATTAATAAAAATCTCTTACCTAAAAGATAATGTTGCCACATTTTTAAGGCGTGGATGACTACTATCAATTCTAAATCATATGCTGAATATTTTTTATTCATATTCCTTTAGTTTTCTAGATCTATAAGCCACTACCCTGCCTTCTTCCATAAGTACACCACCCACTCCCTCCTTACCATCTTTTGTACAAACCACATATTCCTTGTTGGGATCACTGACGCTCTGAATGGGTGCGGTGGTAAGCAGATGTTTGAGTTGATCAAAACTCTTTTGACAGTCAGGGGTCCACTTGAAAGTTCTTCCTTTCTTTGTAAGGAAGTAATAGGATATGCCACTTTAGAGAATCCCTCCACAAACCTGCGGTAGTAACCAATCAGGCCCATAAATGATCTTATGTCGACCACATCCTTTGGCACTGACCACTCCATAATGGTTCTTATCTTTTCCGGATCAACCGCAATTCCATCCTTGGTGATAACGTCTCCCAAGTATTGGATCTTCTCTTTAAAGAAGTCACCTTTATTGTACTTAGCATACAATTGATGCTCTCTTAGGATTTGCACTACAATGCAAAGATGTTCCGTATGATCCTCCGTATTCCGAGAGTAGATCAGAATGTCATTGATGAAGATTAATACAAATTTATCTAAAAAATGATGGAAAATGTTATTCATGAGACACATGAAGGCAGCTGGGGCATTAGTTAGCCCAAAAGGTAAAACCACAAACTCATAATGACCATAACGTGTCTTGAAGGTAGTTTTTGCAATATCATCCTCCTTGATTCTGATATGATGATACCCAGAATAGAGATCAAACTTTGAGAAGATGGTTGCACCCCTCACTTGTTCAAAAATCTCATCTATCTAGGGAAGGGGGTATTTGCTTTTAACGGACAGCTTGTTTAGCTAGTGGTAATCCATGTACATTCGCATGGTTCCGTCTTTCTTTTTAACAATTAGTATTGGAGCTCCCCAAGGAGACACACTAGGACGAATATATTTCTTATCAAGCAACTCCTGGAGTTGCATCTTTAATTCTGTTAGTTTGGGGATACTCATTCGGTATGGTGCCTGATACACTGGGGTAGCTCTTGGAATCAGCTCAATAGTAAAATCTATGTCTCTTTTTGGGGGTAGGTTTGGTATTTCTTCAGGAAATACATATGGAAACATTTGTATTACAGCTTTGTCTTCTAATGATACAGGTTTATCCTTAGAGTCAGCATACCCTACTTGTATAACATATATTTGGCAACCTTTCCTAATGCATTTGGCTAATTGGGAAACTGTTATTGACCTTATTTGCATAGGTTTCTAAACACCCGAAATTTCCTGTCTTTCACCCTTTTCATCTCGGTAGCTAATAGATTTTGTCTTACAATTTACCAAAGACCAGTGCTTTTCTAACTAGTCCATACCTATCAAAATGTCATATTACCCTAGGGGTAGCACATTTAAATAAGCTATAATAGATTTACCATCTAATTTCAAGGGGCAGTTATTTACCTTAGACAAAACTCTTCTTTTTGCTCCTGTGGCTAGCTGTACTAACCATGGTTTTTTAAATTTAACCACTTGTAATATACATCGTTCTACTATCTTGGGACTAACATAACTTAATGTAGCTACAGGATATATTAAAATAGAGCAAGTCTAGTCAAAAGTAGTACCTTGAAATTCAACCATAGTTGGCTGAAACTCTGCCTGATGATCTTCAAGAGCTACATTGATCTTAGGGATGCTTCTAGCCACTTCTCCCATAGTGGAGGCCTCCTCAATTTGTGAAATCTGGTCTGCCCCCCTGCGTTCAATGCAATTTTTAATATAATGCAGGCCTTTGCATCCCCAACATTGTACAAGGGGTCCATTAACTATTTCTACTTCATTTTTGCGAGTTTGTTCATTGGTCCTATTTTATCTTGGTACCTTAAATCTGGGCTTATACATATTCTGATTACCTTAACCTTTAAATAATCCCTTGTTTCTGTTGTTCTTATTTCCCTTATGGCTAGAAATGAATTTATTTCCCTTCTTGTCTACCCATCTTTTACTCATATCTCCTTTTGGTTTATTCTGATGATAACAGATTCATGCTTTCTGAATGACCTCGTCCATGGTTTTTGGGTTGTCAAACTCCAATCGTTCCTTCATAAATAATGGAATACTATTGACAAACTGCTATACTTTCGCCTTTTCTTCGCGAATATAAGGAATGTATTGCAACAATGAGGTGAATTTTGTTATAAACTCATCCATGGTCATTTGGCCCAAGTGGAGGTCATGTAACTCCTTAGCTTTCTCATAATAAAATCTCTCGGTCAAATACTTTTCCTTTAAGAATTCTTTGGAATTTATCCCAGGTTATACTCTATTCATTGTCTCCATGGACTGGTTTTACTTCTTCCCACCATAATGTAGCTTTCCCTTGTAGCTGGAAAATGGTTAGACAAGCCTTCAAATTGTAATCATATTCATACAGTTGGAAATATTTGTTCATATTAATTAACCATGCTTCCGCAACCTCTTCTTGTTCCCCATCGAAAGGAGGAGGCTTGATTTTTTGGAATTCTCCTTGGAGTTCTATTTTTTGTTTCTTCTTTGTCTTGTGATCTGCCACATTTCCTGATTCTTCCTCCTGGTTTTCTTTTCCTCTTTCTGTTTCCATGTTTTCAGTTCAGAATTCCTGTTCCCCAGTTGTGTGATCGTGCTCTGGACTAGGGGCTAGTGGACGTGATTCTGTTTATCCGATAAGCTCTTTAAGATTTTCTCTTCTTCCTGCATTAGTCTTTTGTTGTCTGCCTAGAATCAGGCCATCTCAGCTTTCAGTTCTTGGATAGTGGTTCGGAGGTTTGTGTTGGGATTTTGTGTATCATCACCTAGCTGCACCCAAAATTCCAGGTTGCCTTCCTGAAATGTTGTTGGCCTTGTTCCCATTATGGAACCATGTGGTAAATTTCTGGTTTGCCTCATACTGAACCTTGCTGCTTCCTACCTGCACATTATCAAAAACTGTTATTTCTTACCCAGAGGTCTCAATTTTTGAAACCTGAGTCCACTCTAATACCATATGTAACACCTCCATATTAGACATGAAAAAAATAAAATAAAATAACAAACACAAATATATGTATACATATTTATCAATGTCTATATATTATGTGACTAAAGCTAAAGTGCGTTTATTCAAATATTAAACTTGTCATGAATGATTTGACTCATAATTACCAAACTAATGATGGGACCATATAATACAAATGTCGAATCGTTTGAAATTACAGACTTGGGTATGATGATCATTAAAAGAGGATTATTATACATATGATT
Organism: Pinus taeda; assembly: GCA_000404065.3. Lineage (NCBI taxonomy): Eukaryota > Viridiplantae > Streptophyta > Pinopsida > Pinales > Pinaceae > Pinus > Pinus taeda. The sequence continues at coordinate 18,645 of APFE031493564.1, read as the reverse complement.
TTTATCTCGACATTAATGTCGATTTGTCGAAGAATCTAATTAGTTTGGGTTCATGGTTGGCCCAGGCACTAGTGGTACAAGTCCGTTACTTGATATTTGTGTTCCTATTAATCCTCTGTGATTTTGGGGCTTGCTAGTGGCTTGAGGGCTTTCCGTCTGTCCTTCTTCAACCATGCTTCTCGGAGTCTGGCCCTTTCATTGAGAGTTCTCTGTAGCTTCCTGGATCGAACGAGTCATTGGTTGTCAGGCATTCATATCTTGGCTGAGGGGTCTCACTTGGTTATGGTTTTTGTTCGAGGGTTTTTGGCTCCTGCGTGGTTCAGGTTCTTCGCGGCAATGTTTCTCCGATTTGGCATCATGATCTCTCACGGAGGGTCTCGAGACTCCACCATTATTCTGGAATACCATCAACAGAGGCATGCATATCTTCTTCAGGTAAGAAAATGGTTAAGGTCTTAATTCAAGCTTTCATTTTTCTTTATAGTTCTTGTTCGATCTCAGGCATGCATCTCCTGTTAGGTACTAATATTGTTTCTTGTCATGGTGCAAGGCGAAAATTTCTGGATATGGGGGTTTGGTATGGGTTTGTGGCCAACCCATCAACTGGTTATACTCTCCTTATCCTTACCGGGTATTCTAATCCTCTTCCGGTTCTAAAGTTTGCACAGGGTTGTTGGCTATTCAGATTAAAGTCTATAATGGTTATTTCAAATGGAATCGTTGAGTCTGTAAGTAGTTTTTGAATAGGTGAAATGAGATCGCAGGGGGTTGGAAACTCTGTGGTTAGTTTTTGTGTTGAATGTTATTTAATCTTTTAAAGATCACAGGGGGTTGGAAACTCCGCGGTTAGTTTTTGTGTTGAATGTTATTTAATATTTTAAAGAGCCATATGACCTCGGACGAAGGTGAGAGATCTAGCACTTAAGAGAACTGGTCGTTCAATTTTTCTCATTATCTAGACTATTTGATGGTTGAACCCTTTATGGTAATTTTGGGGACAGAGACATTAATAGCAAGGTTTTTCTTTTCGTTTCACTTCTATGTATCTATAATGCTGCTTTTGGAATGTCGAATGGATATTCACAACATTCATCAGAGTGAACCCTTAAATGTCTACTTTGCTTCTCCAGATGTGATTCTCGTCTATTCTTGTTAACGAAAGGGCATCTTGTCAGATCTTTGGACATACTTAGGGTTTCTAAGTTAACTCGTAATTTCCTTTATGCTTATAAGAATAGCTTTTCTCTCTGAAATTCCTATCAATCTAGAGGTAAACACAATATTTCCTATGTTGTAGCCGTGAAGCTTTTGTGTAAGTAGAGAATGTACTTATTATGTTTCGACTTACGTTAAATGGTTCAGTCTATATTATCCCATTGGGAGCCAAGTAAATATGAGGTAAATTCACTTCTTGTCTTGAAAAAAAAAATCATTTTCCTTTTTTTTTTAAATTGACTATTCTAGCTATTTTACTGTTCTTGATTAAATGTTAATTTTATACATAACTGTGCATGTCACGAATACCAAAGTCCTATCTTTTACAATTTTTTTTCATTTTCAGCAAGTCATATAAATTCCTTACTTTCTTTTTGCTTTTTTCTATACTCAATTTACAGGGTTTCTTTCGCTTCCAGTTTTACCATGCAATTAGGAAATTTTAATTTACTTTTACATCTAAATACAACAGTAATAATCACAAAATCTTTAACTAGCATAGAGGATTTTCTTCTAGTCTTTTTTTTCTATATTCACTTTGCTTTTATTTATCAATGCAAACGACTCTAGAACGAAATTGATAAGGTTCTCTTTCCATAACTACAATATTAGGGACCCTATCTTTTAGTTTACAACGGTCACCTATGGTCATGATTTATTGAAACGGTTCTGAAATGAAATTAATAAGATTCTCTCGCTATGCTTAAATAACAGAGACCCCGTCTTTAAGTTTACAACAATTACTCAGTCATGATTTAGTGACACAGTCTTAACAGTCAAACTAGATTGCAATAAATAGCTTATGTTAGAGATTCCTTTTGCTTATCTATTTCCACTACTCTGGATTGATTTAAAATCAAGATCTGCACTTAATTCTTCCCTTCCTTGAGATACCCGACTTGGTCAATCTCCCCCCATTCTACTCCTGGCTTCACGAGTTCTCTATCTCAGTGATTTAATAATTTTTTGGCTATTTGATCCTTACCAGACATAGCTTTCTCAAATTGTCTGACCCTTCAACACAGTTTCTAATTTTTGTTCTTGGTCTTAGATCCCCATCCTCTTGATCATTTACTGTAATATACTCTAGGATTTAGTTTTGGAACAGATCACTATTTCCATAACCAATTACCTAGTAAGAAAAAGAATAACATTTACCCATAACTATAAAATATTATCCTTTAATAACTGAAATTCCAAAAATAGTTTATAATTCAAACAAATAGTAATAGTCTATTTGGTTGCAGTAAAATTAAAATATTTACATTAATGGGGGATATTACATCTTCCCCCCCTAAAATGGAACATCGTCACGCTGTTCTCCTCTTGCAAATAAACCTGGAAAGTTCTCTTTCATGACCTATTCATATTCCCAAGTAGCCTCTTCCGGCCCGAAGTGCTGGCACTGCACTTTAACCTGGGTGATAACTTGTTTCCGCAGTGTTACTTCTCTCCGATCTAGTATAACCATAGGCTCGACCAAGAATTTGCCTTTCGGTTAGACCTGAACATTGCAAAGAAAATGTTAAGTCATTAACTAGCTATTTAATACATTTGTAACATATACTTCACACACATATATACCTCACTTGGATATCTTGCCATTGAATTATGTGTTTAGCGTCATATACATATTTCTTAAGTAAAGAGACGTGAAAGACGTTGTGTACATGAATATGACTGGGTAAGGCAAGTTGATCAGCCACTGGTCCTATTTGAGCCAAGATTTTAAATGGCCCGAAATATCGGGGTGCTAGTTTGGCACACTCGGCCCATTGTAAGGTGCTTTTCTTGGCTCGCACTCAAATGTAGATATAATCCCCTACCTGGAATTCTCAGAAACTCCTCTTCCAATTGGAAAATTTCTTTTGTTGGCCTGAGAAACCTTTAAATTAATTTGAACTTTTTCACCATTCCTTTCATTTCCTCCAACATGTTCGGCCCTAGTAACTGTTTGTCCTCTGGTCCACTCCAACTTAAGAGTGTTCTGCATTTAGGACCATATAAAACTTCAAAGAGTCTCATGTGAAGAGATGCATGGTACCCATTGTTATATTCAAACTCCACCAGGTGTAAACAATCTTCCCATTTTGTGGGCTACTGCATTACATACATTCACAACATGTCCTCAACCTCTTGGTTTACCCTTTCAGTCTGCCCGTCCGTTTACGGATGGGAAACTGTATTCAAGTGTAGTTGTGTGCCCAATCCCTCAAAGAGGGCTCTACATAAGGTTGATTTAAATTTTACATCTCGGTTAGAAATAATCATCTTAGGGATTCTGTGCATTTTAAAAGTGTTATGCATAAAAATATTAGCAATTTGGACTGCCCTATAAGTTGATTGAACGGGTATGAAATGTGCATATTTGCTCAACTTGTCCACCACCACCATGATGGAATCATTTTGCTTCCTTGATTTAGGCAGCCCAGTAATAAAATCTATAGATATGGTTTCCCATTTCCATTTTGGTATAGGTAGAGGGTGGAGTAATCCTGTTGGTTTTGATGCTCAGCCTTCACTTGCTAGCATTCCAAGCATCTGGCCAAATATTCTGCCACTTCCTTCTTCAGACCAGGCTAGAAGAATTCCTTCGATGGGGCAGAGATCATTTTTTGGTATTTGGGATGACCTGCATAAGGAATCTTATGGTATTCATCCAAAATTAAATTGTTGAGATTCTGCTGGTTGGGCACATAAATTCTTTTCCTATAAACCAATAAATTTTCTGCATTTATTTCATAACCCAGTTGTTGTTCATGGCTATTAGAAATTTTTGCTAGTTGCCATAGTTGTCTATATATAGAGTCCTGCATGGATGATTCTTGAATCTGCCCAAAAAAAGTTGTTCGTGATTCACTAAAAGAAATTTCATATAAATAGCTTACCTTTCGACTTAAAGCATCTTCCACTCGGTTTTCCTTCCCTTTTATGTGTTTGATTTCGAAATCAAATTCACTTAGGAAGTCTACCCAACGAGCTTGCCTGGAATTTAAATTTGGCTACTTGAAATAATTAATCAGACTATGGTGGTCAGTCATTAATAAAAATCTCTTACCTAAAAGATAATGTCGCCACATTTTTAAGACATGGATGACCGCTGTCAATTCTAAATCATATGTTGAATATTTTTATTCATATTCCTTCAGTTTTCTAGATTCATAAGCCATCACCCTGCATTATTTCATAAGTACACCACCCACTCCCTCCTTACTAGCATCCGTACAAACCACATATTCCTTGTTGGGATTAGTGATGCTCAGAATGGGTGCGGTGGTAAGCAGATGTTTGAATTGATCAAAACTATTTTGACAATCAGGGATCCACTTGAAAGTTCTTCCTTTCTTTTGTAAGGAAGTAATAGGATATGCCACTTTAGAGAATCCCTCAACAAACCTTCGGTAGTAACCAACCAGGCCCATAAATGATCTTATGTCGGCCACATCCTTTGGCACTGACCACTCCGTAATGGTTCTTATCTTTTCCGGATCAACCGCAATTCCATCCTTGGTGATAATGTGTGCCAAGTATTGGATCTTCTCTTTAAATAATTCACATTTACTGTACTTAGCATACAATTGATGCTCTCTTACTACTTGCAATACAATGCAGAGATGTTCCTTATGCTCCTCCATATTCCGAGAGTAGATCAGAATGTCATCGATGAAGATTAATACAAATTTATCTAAAAACTGATGGAAAATGTTATTCATGAGACACATGAAGGTAGTTGGGGCGTTAGTTAGCCAAAAACATAAAACCACAAACTCATAATGACCATAACATCTCCTGAAAGCATTTTGTGCAATATCTTCCTCCTTGATTCTGATTCGATGATACCCATAATGAAGGTCGATCTTTGAGAAGATGGTTGTGCTCGTCACTTGGTCAAAAAGCACATCTATACGGGGAAGGGGGTATTTGTTTTTAACGGTCAGCTTGTTTAGTTGGCGGTAATCCATGCACATTCAGAGGGTTTCGTCTTTCTTTTTAACAAATAACACCGGAGCTCCCCAAGGAGACACACTGGGATGAATATATTTCTTATCAAGCAAATCCTGGAATTGTATCTTTAATTCTATTAGTTCTGGGATTCTCTTTCTGTATGGTGCCCGAGACATTGGGGCAGCTTTTGGAATCAGCTCATTAGTAAAATCTATGTCTCTTTTTGGGGGTATGCCTGGTATTTCTTTAAGAAATACATGTGGAAAATTTTGTATTATAGGTATGTCTTCTAATGATGCAGGGTTATCCTTAGAGTCAGCATACCCTACTTGTATAACATATATTTGGCAACCTTTCCTGATGCATTTGGCTAATCGGGAACCTGTTATTGGCCTTATTTGCAGAGGTTTTTGAACACCCATAATTTCCTGTCTTTCACCCTTTTAATCTCAGTAGCTAATAGATTTTGTCTTACAATTTACCGAAGATCAGTGCTTTTCTAACCAGTCCATACCTATCAAAATGTCATATGACCCTAGGGGTAGCACATTTAAATCAGCTATAATAGATTTACCATCTAATTTCATGGGGCAGTTATTTACCTTAGACAAAACTCTTCTTTTTGCTCTTATGGCTAGTTGTACTAACCATGGATTTTTAAATTTAACCACTTGTAATCTACATCCCTCTACTATCTTGGGACTGATGTAACTTAACGCAGCTCTAGGATCTATTAAATAGAGCAAGTCTGGTAAAAAATAATACCTTCAAATTCAACCATAATTGGCTGAAATTCTGCCTGATGAACTTCAAGAGATGCATTGATCTTAGGGATGCTTCTAGTCACTTCTCCCATAGTGGAGGCCTCCTGAATTTGCAAAATCTAGTTTTCTCCCCTACGTTGAGTGCAATTTTTAATATAATGCGACCCTCCACATTCCCAACACTGTACAGGGGGTCTATTAACTATTTCTGCCTCATTTTTTCCAGTTTGTTCATTGGTCCTAGTTTCTCCTGGTACCTTAAATCTGGGCTTATTCATATTCCAATTACCTTGACCTTTAAATAATCCCTCGTTGTTGTTGTTCTTATTTCCCTTATGGCTGGAAATGAATTTATTTCCCTTCTTGTTTTCCCACCTTTTACTCATATCTCCTTTTGGTTTATTCTGCTGATAACAGATTCGTGATTTCCGAATGACCTCGTCCATGGTTTTTGGGTTGTCAAACTCTAGCTGTTCTTTCATAAATAATGGAAGGCTACTAACAAACCGCTGTACTTTGGCCTTTTCTTTGAGGGTTTTTGGCTCCCGCCTGGTTCAGGTTCTCCGCGACAATATTTCTCCGATTTGGCATCGTGTTCTCTCACAGAGGGTTATGAGACTCCGCCATTATTTTGGAACACCGTTAACAGAGTCATGCATATCTTTTTTAGTTAAGAAAATGGTTAAGGTCTTAATTCAAGATTTCATTTTGTTTTATAGTTCTTGTTCGATCTCAGGCATGCATCTCCCATCAGGTTCTAACACTGTTTCTTGTCATGGTGCAAGGTGAAGATCTCTGGATACGGGGGTTTGGTGTGGGTCTGCGGCTAACCCTTCAATCGGTTGTACTCTCTGCATCCTTTTCAGGTATTCTAATCCTCTTCCGGTTCTAAAGTTCGCACAGGGTTGTTGGCTGTTTAGATAAAAGTCTGTAATGATTATTTCAAATGGAATTGTTGAATTTGTAAGTAGGTTTTGAATAGGTGAAATGAGACCATAGGGGGTTGGAAACTCCACAGTTAGCTTTTGTGCAGAATGTTATTTAATTTTTTAAAGAGACTTACGGCCTTGACCGAAGGTGAGAGATCTGACACTTGAGAGAACTGGTTGTTCTGTTTTTCTCATTATCTAGACTATTCGATGGTTGAACCCTTCATGGTAATTTTGGGGACAGAGACATTGATAGCGAGGTTTTTCTTTTCATTTCACTTATATGTATCTATAATGCTGCTTTTCGAATGTTGAATGGGTATTCACAGCGTTCTTTAGAGTGAACCCTTGAATGTCTACTCTGTTTCTCCAGATGTGATTCTCGTCTATTCTTGTTAACGAAAGGACTTCTGGTCAGATCTTTGAACATACTTAGGGTTTCTAAGTTAGCTCGTAATTTCCTTTATGCTTATAAGAATATTTTTTCTCTCTAAAATTCCTATCGATCTAGTGGTAAACACAAGATTTCCTGTGTTGTAGCCATGAAGCTTTTGTGTAAGTAGAGAATGTACTTATTCTGTTTCGACTTACGTTACATGGTTTGGTTTATATTATTCCATTGGGAGCCAAATAAATATGTGGTAAATTCACTTCTTGTCTTGAAAAAAAAATCCTTTTCCTTTTTTTTTTAAGTGACTATTCTAGCTATTTTCCTATTCTTGATTAAATGTTAATTCTATACATAACTATGCAAGTCACGAATACCGAAGTCGTATCTTTTACAATTTTTTTGTCATTTTCGGCAAGTCATAGATATTCCTTACTTTCTTTATTTTTTTCTATACTCAATTTACAGGGTTTCTTTCGCTTCCCGTTTTACCACACAATTAGGAAATTTTAATTTACTTTTACATCTAAATACAACAGTAATAATCACACAATATTTAACTAGTAGAGGATTTTCTTCCAGTCTTTTTTTTTTCTATATTTACTTTGCTTTTATTTATCAATGAAAACGACTCTAGAATGAAATTGATAAGGTTCTCTTGCCATAACTAAAATATCAGGGACCCTGTCTTTTAGTTTACAGGAGTCACCTACAGTCATGATTTATTGAAATGGTTCTGAAATGAAATTAATAAGATTCTCTCACCATGCTTAAATAACAGAGACCCTATCCTTAAGTTTACAGCAATTACTACAGTCATGATTTATTGACACAGTCTTAACAGTCAAACTATATTGCAATAAATAACTTATGTTAGAGATTCTTTTTACTTATCTGTATCCACTACTCCAGATTGATTTAAAAATCAAGATCTGCACTTAATTCCTCCCTGCCTTGAGATACTAGACTTGGTCAATCCCCCCCTATGCTACTCCTGACTTCAGGAGTTCTCTATCGTGGAGATTTAATAATTTACTCGATATCTGATCCTTACCTGACATAGCTTTCTCAAACTATTTGACCGTTCAGTACAGTTTCTAATTTTTGTTCCTGATCTCAGATATGCATCCTCTTGATCATTGACTGTAATATTGATGCAAAAAAACTGCATCTTTACCCAATTCGCGCGTGGACCTGTGGGTTATGGGCCCACGTATACATCGGAAGCATTTCAATCAGCGAACTTCATAACAAACCTGACCAATCACCGTCAGTCCTTCTTTGACTTTCCCCTTTGTCAGGCACTTCAATCCAGGCCGTCGATTTCACTCCTTCAGATCCAATGGATATCGCGCCACCCCCTCGCCAACTAGCTTGGCCGATCTCCACCGTCGATCAATCCTTGCGTGATCCAACGACTATCACGCAATCTCGCGTGAAATCTTGCACGACCAATATCAGATCGAGAGCGCATGAGAAATGTAGTTTTCTCGTGCTACGTGTCTCCCGCTAAGGTTTATCACGTAGAATTTAGAAATACCGGTTAGAACTTTCAAGGCGCACGAGATACCGCTTATTGTCTTTCTAAGACCACTCCATCCTTCTGCTAACACATGGTGTTAATCTCCGCCATTCCTCTTCTGTCATTATTATCCGTCGATCTAGCCGATCTGATGGTTTCCGTTGTGTTTTTCAATCGACTCCAATGGCGATTGAAATTCTCCTCCGTTGATCAGTTCTCAAATCCAATGGATCTCTCATTCACTTATCAGTGGAATTCGCATTAGAACACAAATTTATCTCTGCCATACTTGTTTAAGGTGAAGTTCATAGGAACTTCATCCCTTACACTCGCACATGCATATTTATCAACTTACAGTAAAGAATGTATATGTAAACAATACACAGACACACAAATTCCATACTTCGCCTGAATGTATAATAACACACATATTTCAATTATAAACAGAACTCGATTACAGGTTAAGGCCTCACGGCCTGAGTCACAAATTGCCTTGCGGCTGCATTGCATACTCGATCCCCTTCTTTCACACAAAACAGAGTCTCTTATATAGGAAATTACAAAGGGAGGAATCGTTTAATCAAGTCTTCTAGAGACTTATCAATTCCATCAATTTAGCTCTGTTTAAACATAATTTTCCTCGGTTTACAATGACTATCCACGTTTCCCCTTTCACAACTTTGAATTTAAATTTTAATTAAGCATGGTGAGATGCTTCTGCATCAAATATACTCTAGGATTTAGTTTTGGAATAGATAATTGTTTCGATAACAAATTACCTAGTAAGAAAAAGAATAGTATTTACCCATAACTGTAAAATATTATCTTTTAATAACTGAAATTCCAAAAATAATTTATAATTCAAACAAATAGTAATAATTTGTTTGGTTGCAATAAAATTAAAATATTTACATTAATGAGAGATATTACAATTCTTGAATAGCTTTTTTTGACAAATTGTAACTGTACAATTATATGAGACAGTGTTAGTTGTGATTAACTCGCATTAAGCCATATCTCCTTCTACCATTATAATAAGCGTTAAACTTGGTAAATGATGTGCGTGCGAACCATATGTGAGTCTAAATTTAACTCTAGGTAAGAATGATTTGTTAGATATTTTCTTAAACAATCTACAGCATCAACATAGGTACACCGATCCGTTTGCTCCATGTTTGTTTCATATTTTCCTTTTAAATAATCATTCATATCCAATGCGAATATGATGATAAAATTATTTTGGTATTAGGAGTAGGATTTTATCAAGAAGACACTACCTTTGCTCACATATTGTTAATTATAGAATTTTTCTTCATAGTCAGAATTAAATCAACTTACTGGCTATGAAGTAATATTTTATAAATTATTTATCTAAAATTTTAGGTTTAGATTAATTTATAAGATAAAGTATTTATGGATATTTCCGTGTGTGACGTACAAATAATTTTTTGAAAATTATAAAGTAGAATAAGTCTCATATTATGAAGTTATTTATCTATTAATATTTTTGGAAATTATAAAATAGAATAAGTCTCAATTTACCTATTATAGTGGATGGATGCTTTCTCAAAATCTATGTATTTTTTTATATTTTTTTTTAATTAGGTAAGTTTTAATTTTATCTATTCTATTTTTTTTTTTTAATTTTATTATCTTAATAATGTATGATTATAAGAGATTGTATATTTGTTTAATCTTTTTTTTTTTATGTTTTATACCATGGTTACATTAAAACATGTTTTTCTAAAGTGGTAATATAAAATCTTATAATATACTATAATTGATTTAATATTTTAATGTGGTGTAACCTTTGTAGGGAGGTATTCTGATTCCTTTTAGGGTTTGATATATTTACAGGGGATTCTTTTTTAAAATAAGACTATTTTTTAAAGTATAGACAAAGTTCCAAAAGTTTTGATGTTATTTTTTGCAAAGCTTCAATGGTTTTGCACTTCTTGTGATGTATGAGCTCTCTCCACTCATGCATTTCCTCTTTCATTTGGTTTATAGGTTATATTTAGCACTACAAAATTTGTGTTTGCTTTAGTAAGACTATTGTTAAAATACTACAAAATTTGGACTTTGAGTGTGGTTGAAGTTGTCTCTTAAAGATGAAATAGAAAATGTTGTTCTTTTGACAAATTATATCTACGACCAAAGAAAAAATAGATATTGTAACATACATTTTGTTACACCCTATAATTGTAGATATTTTGTGTGAATTTTTGGGACATTTGTAAGTTTATATGAAAATGAATTGATAGTTGGTTGAAGGGAGGGACATGGATCTAATGCTCTAACAGGGGTGGTGTTGCTTGGATTGCTTGAATTTTCTGTGGTGCCATGAGTAGGCCAATGCCAACCTCATTCATCTTCATTAACTATCACCATAACCACTCGTGGTCAGTGTTGATAGATTATGAAGTTTTGGAATGGGAAACATGGATATAAAACACTGCTCCCCTCCTCATGGATCGAGACAGGGAGCAGTTGCCTGGAGAGGAAAAAGAGAGGGGTCAATGGTTGCTAAGAAGAGATGACACAAGAAAAATAAGACAACACACAATAGGTAGAGAGGGAGAGACGAGACCACGCAAATGCAAGTAGAAGATGCAGATGAACACACACACCAAACAATAGATAAAGAAAATTCCTTATAGAGAAGAAACATCTAGGAGGAATTCGAAATGTTGAACTAGACTGGATTTCCCTTGAGTTTGTGCTTAGATATTTGAGGTGTCAGCCCCTGTATTGTTATGTGGAGGCCAATGCACTATGAGTCTAAGCTAGAATGGTCAATGAAAGGCTTAATGGATGAAAAATCATTGCGGTGCTTGTTTTATAATTGATAAGCCACTTAGACAAGGCAATATGTACCACTATGGGGCTTGTCGTATTGTTGATAAACCACTTAAATAAAGCAATTTGAGCCTTGTAGTGCTTTCTATGAAAAGAAAGTTGTGAAAATACTTAGATAGTGGATTATAGACTCCTATATTTCTTGCTATAAAAATATAGTTTTTAAACCACCAGAATAATGGATTCAATCTCTTGGAGATGAACGTAATCCCATCAAGTGTCTAGGTGAAATATTGTGATAGAACTGAAAGAGTAAATGGGTCACTATGGTGCTTGTTGTATAGTTGTTAAACCACTTGGAAAAGGAAATTTGAGCCAGTGTCGTGCTTTTTGGAGAATTGTTAAACCACCTAGACAATGGGTTATAGACCCTTGTATGTCTTCCTATGAAAAGAGAGTTGTTAAACCACCTGGACATTAGACTTCATATCCTGAGTGTTTGACCAATCCTTGGTGTGAAATTTTTGTATGCAAGAATCCCCTCAGGAACTACATCCAACTTGATGGTGGTCAACTGCAAGAGAGATTGCAATGTACTTTGCCTATGATTGGGTGGATAGTTGAAGTCCCTCTTTTAATGCCATCCATTTTGATTTATTCATATAAGTATAATGGTTTATGCATATTTAAATTATGAATTAGAACAATCTTTAATATGTTGATGTCCAATGTGTGGTTCTGCATTACTCATGTAAGAATGCTTGAAATCATTTCCATATTAATGATTAAAATCTATCTTATGTATCTATGGGGATAATGAATGCTTGAACTATGTGGTTATTGCCATCTTCATGAATTGTAGGATATTTTGTGTGTTTATGACTCGTGGTTTAATATTTACTTGAAATTAACCATGTATCTTGTAAGCTCTCAGTTATTTTAAATGTTTGCATTGGGCAGGTCACTGTCTTACTCATGATTGTGTTGGCAAGTTCTTACCATGTGAAAGTTATTTTAGACCTTGAATCTCTACCATTTTTGTTGTTGTTGTTTAGATTAAACTCTAGTATTTAGTAAAAAAATAACGGCGTAAGGAAATGCATGATAACCTTCTTAATAATTGAGTTGCAGACTTGTATTATTAGCTGGAGGTCAAGGATTAGCCTCAGAAAACACTTCTAAGAAATTTGGTGTTGAGGTTCTTGCCCCTTGCCTTAAGGACTTCCTAAAATTCTCTTATTTCCCTTTCCCTTATTGTTCTACAACAAATCTAGTGATCTAAGGTCTAGGGTCAGCAAGTATCGGTTATAACATAAGTAGGTTGGACCTCATCTCGATCAGGGATCTCCTTTCAAGCGCCTTATGCATACGAGATTTGAGAATCTAGAAGTTGACGGGGTCAACACCATACGTGCATGACTGGATGGGAACTAGCCAAATTACCTTTTCATATAATTTTGGATTTGTATATCTGAGGGTTTGGGCTGGTAAGGATTACCATGCCACTGAAAGGGTCAGATCCATATAGAGCATATATAATAGGAAAACAATGAAAAATGCCAAGGCATGGGGACTTGGTGAAACTTGTTTCAAGCTGGCGCGGTGATACCACAAGGGTCACCACATGGTATACGGTTTCCCTTTTGTAATGCCCCCTAATAATAATAATAATAATAATAATAATAATAATAATAATATAATATGAAAATAATAGTAAATAAATAATAAACAATAAAGAAAAATATAATAATAAATAAATATTAAAAAATAAAGAGAAGATAATAATAGTAAATAATAAAGAAAAATAATAATAGTAAATATAAAGAAATAATGAAAGAATATATAATATTAAATAACTAATTGAATTAATAAAATTAAATAAAGAAATAAAAGCTGGCATGTTGACACATGGAATGTGTGCATGCAGATCTTCTTTCCATTTTTAGAACCGTTTTGTCTATTTAATTGATAATGAGAAGAATGAGATCATCCATTCCTTCGGCCAACTGTAGAAAGATTATGTGCAGTTGAGCCTACGATTGGGTGGAAAGTCATCCCCAAAATTGTTGTGGTTAGTGGGATCCAAATAGTGTTCAACTCCGAAATCCCAAGTAAGAAATATCATTGCTACAATTAAGTTGTCTCTGCTTATATTTTCCGAAATTCCATGTTAATTAATTGAATAGTTGTGTGTTGATCATTAATCACATAAATTAATCTAATGAATTACATATTCAATTCCAAATTGTTATATATGGTATGAAAGCGGATTCAGAGGGCTTAAGATTTTAAAAAAATTATATACAACTACTATTAAAATCAATTTATAAAAATTTCAATATATATATATATTATATATATATATATTTTTTACAAAATAGTTCATTTACTTATTTTAATTACACATTTAATTTGTGAATTAGTTTTATAATATTTCAATAAAATTTAATTATTTATTAATAAAAGTGTTCCCCCGAGCTGATTTTAAGGCCAACACACGGCTAAAGAACTAATTTTGTGAGCTTACAATATAACCTCATCATCCAAGAACTTTCAAAATATTTGAAAGCGGAACTCAGATGCATAAACATAACAAATTCGAATGAAAATACAAAAAAACGACCATAGTGGGAGTCGAACTATCTCAAGACTATAGGGTATAGAGATTACAAATTTCGTGAAAAATCGACGAAGTGGGAGTCGAACAGGGAGCTTCTGAGGATCCCTTCAAATCCCTCGACAAAAAGGCACCAACCAGATTTCTGCCCAAATTAATTATCATATATTTTTTAATACTACCAGAACCTCCAATAGAGTGTAACAACCCATAATCCTAAATTAAATATGTATATGTAAACAAAAGTTCGTTGAAATAATAAATGGTAGTTAAACATTTAAATCTACGTGGAAAAGTCTTTATTGGCTCACTCATTAATAGGAAAGGAAACTACTGAGATATAGTTATAAGCTTATTCTTTGTACAAGTTTATTTCATAGATTTTATTAGATATTATTCTTTGAGTATTGTTATATTATTACACGTGGTATTATAGAATAAAACAATTAGCATATGGGAAAATTAAAAGTAAAATATTTACTTAATGAAATTGAATTTATTTTTTTTCTTTCTTAAGATTTATATATTATTATTTTACTGAGAGTAAATCAATTTCTTAACATCAATGCTTGTATTTATATATTAATTGTTTTATTTTACAATTTATAAAATATTAATTGAATAAGTGTGATAATAAATAGTTATTCATTGTAAAATAAAATGTAAAGGTTATCTATGTTGTATTGTATAATTATAATACTAGAAGTAATTTGGAATTTAAATTTCATTTGCTAAAGGGGAATCATGGCTTATAAGCATTGAAGACAAACCCAGGTCACCCCTGAGGTAAAAACTCCACCTCTTTATGCTTGACTTATCTCCTTATAGGTTTACTCAAATTTCAAGTGTAGACACTCATTGGATGAAAAATTAAGTTCTAGATCCAATGCGTACCCATTATGCATACTTTTGAGAAGACCCACATTGATAGAAATTAAAGATACATTAGCAATATGTGATTAACACGTTTTTTTAATGTATCTTCAATTTTTATCAATGTGGGTCTTCTCAAAAGTATAAATATTGGGTACTCATTGGATGTGGAATTTATGTTTGCATCCAATGAGTGTTTACACTTGAAATTTGAGTAAACACATAAGGAGATAAGCGAGAAATACAATTAAAAAATAATAATTTTTTTTCTTTCCCTGAAAAATATTAACATGTACCTCTTTTTAAATTTAAAGGATTTTGATTGGTTTACATATTATGACATGGAAATCACATGAAAATTTCATGGGAACTTTTAGGATGAAATTTCCTCTAATGTCATCTGTAAGACTAACTCACATGGATCTAGATATCATATACAAGGTTAGATCTCCATAAGAACAATGATACCCTCCCTAATTCGAGATCTAGACATCGTCACAGGTCGGCTAGATGTCCACCCAAGCATCACACAAGCACACAACCCAAGATGCTTCATCTCTCCCTATAAACTAAATAAGATATGCCCACTAGTTCAAGCATGCTTCTAAATATTTGAACTTCTTATGGAGAGATCTTGCACAATCACAACCCTAACTAGTAACATACTTTCAATATATGTGTGTGTGTGTGTGTGCTAGCACAAATCATTTAAGTATTCAATCATTTTGATGTTGCTTAGGTCATCACAATATCTAAACTTATCTTTACGGAAATTTATTTCTTCAGTACCATCCTCAACCTCGAAATTTGTAACATATTGTTGGAAATGAGCTCACTCCTGGGGGGGTGAATCAATAGCCCCTGTGGTTATATAATTTTTTAACTCTTTTTACCAAAATAAGATAGGATCAGTAACCCATCAACATAAAACATATGAAAACACCACGATCAACATCAAACATGCAGATAAGAAGACACAAGGTTTTTCGTGGAAAACCCTCTCCAAGTCAAAAAAATCAGCCACCTCTTTGCTATTCAAATTATGATGAACAAAGTTTATATAGAGGAGCTAGCACCCATTAGCTCGAAGACTCAACGACTAAGACAATATACTAGCAACATGAAATATAAATACTCTTCGGACATGACTCTAGAACACCCATTCGCTAGAAGCCACCATGACCAACGAGCCTTGTGCAACACTACTGTACCTTGGGGATATCTACTTCTCATTCTTATCTATTTACTAGAAGTCACCCATCTCATCTACACATTGTCTACTATGAGCCTCAACACCCTCAACACCTCCATGCAAAACATGTTTCATGCATTTTGAATCTGGGTTCTCAAACTTGCTCAACATGAGCAATCGAGCAGCTACTCAAATCTCAATCCAAAAATGATAAGTCGATATGGATCCTCTACTAAAAAAAAATTACAGATATGAAATATGCTAGACAAAGCACTGTAGCACACACTCACTTCACCCATACACTCACACCATCAATCAATCAACTCACCAAATCAATCGACACTCACACACAAAAATAATCACAAGAATATATGTCAAAATATCATCAATAATTTCCAATCAATATCTTGGGAAAATACCATGGTTATCCCAATACCATGGACACTTGTACAGTAGTAAACTCCAGGTCAATACCATGGGGATATACCATGGTTAAGCGAATACCGCAGACCCTTGTACCATGGTAATCTGCAAACTCAATACCAAGGGTACATACCATGGTTAAGCCAATACCACTGACACTTGTACCATGGTAATATGCAAGCCAACACCATAGTCAGATACCATCATTAAGTCGATACCAAGGATACCTGTACCATGGTAATACCAACACCCAAGCCAAGCAACATAAGAATACATATGTAATCCCATCCATTAAAGAGTAAATCTGCCTGCAACACAATCATCGACACACTCAGTCCAACTAACTACAACACATGGCCATGTTGACATCAATGCCAACCATAAAACACTACAACACAATGCCTACATCATCAATGCCTATGCAACACATCATCAATGCCAACAAATATCCAAGCTTTGTTTGCAACTTTATCAATTAGAATAATCAACTGTAGTGATTTAGCTATTTTTTGATCTTATTCTTTCATTATCGATATTCTTCATATTTCCAAGATCATGTCCTCTTTCTCAACTATGGAGGATATACACTTTCCTTCATCCATTCTCCCTCTCACCTTAGGGATATCAACAACTTTATTCTTTCAAATGTACAGGTTTTTTCTATTCGACATTAGATAAAACAATGCTACCTATGTGTTTCGTGGCATGGACTAATCACCTCTCGTGGATCCTTATATCCGGCGATGTGATCATTGACTAACACCTGGAAGTTTTGGTCTAACGGTAATTGTGATTACCAATAAGTGGTATCATAGCATATGTCATGAGTTCGATACACACTGGGACCGCATTGGGGGGAGATTTTTGGACATTGGATAAACCAATTCTCCCTGCGTGTTTCATGACATCGACTAACCACCTCTCGTTGATCCTTATCTCTAGTGATGCAATTGTTGAATAACACTTGCAGGTTTTGATCTAACAGTAATTGTGATTCCCAACACTTTCTCTCACATTACCACATCATTATATAACTTTAACCTTCCAGAACAACATTCCTTCTATATTTACTTGGAAACAAGGTAATCAACAATGTATACTTAAATATTCCCACATCTCAATAATCTTTATTAATTCATCAACAAGTGTGAGCTAGGTAAGCATCTTCAACACCTTGAACACTATATACCTGCAAGTCTTCAACAACAAGTTCAACCAAGCACAAATCTCTCTCTCTCTCTCTCTCTCTCTCTCTCTCTCTATATATATTATATAATATATATATATATATATATATTATATAGATATATATAAAAGTCCACTTTATAAAGTTACCATGGTAGTATCTATGTTAAACTAGTCAAATTTGGATATCTAAAACATAAACATAGTTAGGTTCATAAACAATCAATATTACATCTTTCGTAACCCTAAACTTTCACAACCATCTGAGTTAGGTTTTCTATCAAAAACCCTATATTCCATCATCAATGCTAAAACCTTATATATCAACAATCATGTTAGTATTTTAATGAAAGAAACATCATTTTATATCTAGGGTTTCATTATCATGCCTTAGAATAAATATTTACTAGGGTATTGTTGTGAACTCAAACAATAAAGTTTTAACATTACATATACAACTTGTCCAAGATAGGGTTTCAATCAAACATAAGCATATACACCTAGGATTTCATTCCTAGGATATTTCATTAATTATTACAAGGGTTTTGTCATAAACCCTAACTTATCAAACCATAAATATCTAGGGATTCATCATATAACCTGGACATCAACAACAAACCCTAAAAAGGTAGGTTTTTACCATAACATTATCAAAACCATAAACATCAAGAGAGTAATATTTAATTATGAGTTCTAAACCCTGTTAGAGCCTAGATTTACCTCAGGCTGAAAAGGTAAGCTTCTAGGTCCACATCAAACCATGCTCAGCCTCGTAGCTAGCCCTACGAGGACA
>APFE031493560.1:0-24489 GCA_000404065.3 Pinus taeda | reverse complement strand
AATATCCAAAATAACTATTGATTAGCAACTCCAATGGCTACATTTGTTGCCTGCATCACATGATAATGAAACTCAAATTCTCATATTGCCAAACAATTTAAGTCCTAGGTAAAGCTCACTATTATATGAATCAAAATATATAGAAGCTTCAAAGCGAGGAAAATATAGAAATATATAATAACTCTGGTAATTCTTATGCCAATAAAAACCAAGTACATTTCCATCAATTATAGCTCCATTCTCATACTGCCAGAAAACTACACAATTGCAATCATTCTGCCAATACTAATTCAATAGTTTCTTGATTAATTTAAGGTATTAAAGATATGGACCAATTTGACAAATAATAACTCAACGACATTCTAATATCTTTTATTGCCAAACAATTTCAGTATTAACAAGCAAGGTATTTTCACCCAAACACTAAATCTCAACCCTAAATGTTCAAAAGCAATCAAAAAAGGATTAGGTCTCTTGGGCCAATAGGTGTTTATTCATTCATGATATTCTTACACTAGCACACAATTTTAAAGCTGCACTAAAGCACAAACACCTAAAGAGTAGAAAGGAACATTCAAACCCTAAGTGTTGAAAGCTAAAAACCATCCAGGACAGAGGAAACATGAAAACATGTCTCAGTTATGAGAAGATGTTCCCCCAAATTTCCCAGGTTACAGCTAAAAAAAAAAAAATTAAAAAAATTCCAAATTTAGAATTAAGTAAATTATTAGATTAATTAACCAGATAAACAGTGATCCTCCCTAGTGACCCTCCTCTCCTTGCACTATTTTGGCACCAATACAGTTGGGGGTTCACCTAGATATCCCCCTTTGGCCAGGGGATTTCCCAAGGCCATCCCATGTGAATTGAGAACTTCCCCACACATCCCCATAGCTCCAGGGACAGGAGAACTCAAGGGACATGTCCCCACTAAACCATGGGGAATAGTAAATAATGAATGTACTAGGAAATGAAATATCATTACAATAATAGTTAAAATCAATATTAGTTTCCATGGAAATGTCCAGGAAACCAGCCATCTCCAACCTGAAAGTAATGAATCCTGCTGAGAGACTATAGGCTACATATCTATTAGGAACCCATAATTACCCATAGAAGAAACCATTAAAAGGTTAAACCTATAAAACCCAAAACTAATAATATGGATAATGGATTCCTCTAATTTCATTATTAGAGCTCCACTTACATTTTTAGTAAGCAGTAGAGAAGCAAGATTTGAGTAGTCTAAAGCAGTGAGAAACGAGTAATGCCATTTTCTACAGTGAGAAATAAGTGTTGTACTATGGGATGAAGAGAAGGTGGGCATCGCTAGATTTGTAGATTCTCTTCTTACTGTTGTAGAATCTTACAATTTCGCTACAACTTCCTTTTATATACCTAAAATCTAAGAGGAACACTAATTCAAGACAATCACTTTCCTCTTTGGAGGCATGTCACAAAACCGAGGATTTCAAAAGAGGGCACACCCCATGAATGGAAATGTAGAAATTGCCGTAATGTTTACCAAGGTTCCTATATAATGGGAAAGGCACTAAGAAGATTGAATGCAATACCAAAAGCGGTATATTATAATAAAAACATTAAAAAGTATTAGAGGAAAGGAAAAGAGGATAAAGCAAAGGCAATCCAAATCAAGTATTCCCTTGTAAATACAAATGTGTATCAAGATGCAGGAATCATAATTGGAGCAAAGAGGAAAATTTTAGAGGGATCATCAATAAAGATGTTTGATTTTGATCACACAGAAGCATATGTTCATGCAACACATCATCCATAAGCATAAAAAATTGCATTTAATGTGATTTTTCACTGTTCAACGCACTGGCATTACTTGATGAGCAAACTAAAACTACCATAAATGTTTTTAATATGGCCTTTATTTCATTAATACCATGAAATATGAATTCCTGAATGGTTGCAGATGAGTTTATTTTAAAAAAATGAAACAAACTTTCGTAGAATGTGATATGCATGAACAAATCAGGCACGTGACTAATCATCAATGCACAAAACAATGAATAGGTGCAGGGTAGTCGCAATTCCAATCATTTTAGGGCATGACTGTCATGAAAATATTTTAAATACAAGTTACGTTAAACCCCATGAAATGTAAATCATAAGTGCAAAGAATGAATAACAACATAGCCAAATATTGAGTCAAACTTCCTAAAAGATGAAAATTACATATTACAATTAATTGATGAACTACACTCATATCAAGAATTGTCAAGAAAAGTAATCTAAGAATTACTCACCAACAACATTTAGGAATTGAATTTATGTATACGATTAAAAGACATTAAAAGGAATAGGAATCCTCGTTGGCTACACAGAGCTGCAAAAGAATATCAAACAGGAAAATGGATGTTGCATGCAACCATTGAATTGAGCACAAATGCATAAAGGGCTATTATTGACAACTATTGATAATTCCAATAAACTAGTTCAACACTACATGAGATCGAATTGATGAAAGTAGAAAGAAATCCCTTTAGGAATAATAGTGCATGGTTCGACAAACAAGATCTTGACTACTGGCTCCAAAAGAAAGAAAGGAAGCAAGCTAAGTTAGTGGAGTCCGAAGGCCGGCTATTAGCATGTGTGTCGGTTAGCTGCATTGAGAAGGGAATATCTGTAGCAATGAAAGCAAAGGTAGAGGAACTTAGTTGGTATAGCATCTGTGTAAGATTCTTTTGAATAAGATTGGCTTTCATTCAACTTTCATTTAAGCAATGAGCGTACTCAATCCTCCAAGTGAGCAACTTCCATATTTCAAGTAAGTCTTTCATTTCAAGCTAGTTATAGGTTCAAGTTCAAGCAAGTAGTTGAAGGGTTGGAACATGCATTCAAAGGTCATAGGAGGGACTTAGAGAAATGCTTGATTTATAGTTTCTAATTCAAAATGAATTCAAATCCTATAAGCACGTACATAACCCCACTGAGCATGAAGACCACTAGAAGTAAGGCCATGCTCGAAGAAGAAGCCATAAGAAAGCCCGCTTGTCAAATGAAGCCAGAGCCTAGCCAGAAGAAAACCCTCAAAACCAGGCCTTCAATAAGACCCCAGCCTTAAGCCCTAAGCAAACCCAAGAAGATTGAACCAAGTCCTTAGATATGAGAATGTTAAAAAATAAAAATAATAAAGTGAATTAAATTAAATTGAAAAGAGACATTGCCACGCAAAGAGCATGCTTCCCAGGTGCTGGAGGTATGGAGATATTTGGCCTTGACAACCCAAACATATAAATACTACATATGCTCTACCAGATCATAAGCGCTTCTTGTCTTATCTCGAATCGTGGTTCCTACACCACCACCACCAAGCTGAGGATAAGTTTTCTTTAGTGAAAACTCCATCGACGGACCATGCTTGGGTTTGGGAACATAACCCATACCAGGACCATGACTACTCATATGCATCATTTCAGGCTTCACTTTCAATTTCCTCTCCTGCACAGACTTCATCAGTGTCTGAGTTGCCTGAGCCAGATGGGTTGTTGTTGCTGTTGCTATTACCATTTCCATTGCTAGCGCCACCACCACTGCCTCCATCTTTGTCATTGATAGTATAAACTATTAGCCCAATGTCCCCCTTTATGAGTGAGAACAAACTCCTTTTCTCCAATGGGAACCTCTGAAAATTATCCTCCCTTGCTAACTCAATGCCTAACAAAAACCCCCTATGCATATGAACAATAATCCCTTTGAGATGCAGATTTGACCACTAATCCCTTTGAGATACAGATTCTGAAATTGATAGATGTAGTTCAAGTTAGCCATTCATTCCAAATGCCTTCCTTCCCTTCTTGGCTGTTCAGATGATAAGTGGGAAGGCATTAATGCAAGCCTAAGGAGATAAGAAGCAAATGCTGGTTCTTTTCTGAAGAAGTGTCATTCCATGAAGAGATAGAGGACCAATGTATTATCGATTGTAACAGATTTAGGGAGAACGATAATTCGGAGCATAAAGGATTCGTAAAAGCAAGTAAGATTGGAGAACTGCAAGAGTTTTTACTGAAATTGTAACATTTAAATTATCTAATAGAAATCCAAATTGAGAAATTAAAATAGGAGTAGATTGATTGCAATAACAATGAGTTGGGTGTGAGTAAAATAGATTCTAGATTTACTCATAATTTTTGTATATGTGTTTGGGAGAAGCACTGAATCTCGATGGTTTGGGAGTTATGGATCACATCCATGTGTAAAACAACCTTTATGATTCAACAAATCATTTAGTCATGGTCACGTTGTTTTTTTCTTATTATAAATATGTGAGAAAAAATTAACACAGTGGTGTGATTGAAAAGTATTGTAAAGAACGGCGTTTATTGATGAGAGGGTCGATTTATATTCAAAACATTTTGATTGAAGGCAATTTAGACAAACGTTCCTGACGGCCAACATAAAAACCAAAACGTCAAAAAAAGAGATGAGTGACGATAATAAAGAATCCAAATTCCAACCCTGATAGTAGCATAAGAAATTATAGCATAAAAGAAATAAAATTTTTATTCAATTTTGTTTTTTTACATGTGTTTTTTTTATCATATGTTATGTTTCAAGGAGAGTCCAAGTTGAAAATGATATATATATCTATATATATATATATATATGAATGATTATGATTAGCAATTGTACTATTTGTTGTAAAGGAAATACCATAAAGCAGTAACATAAGAATATGAGCATAGAAGAAGTTAAATTTTTTATTCAGTTTGTGTATAACGAGGTGTTTGCTTTTTATTCATATTTATGTTTTAAGGAGATTCCAACCAGGCCAATATACCAAAATATTTCTACAAGTTAAAGTTGAAAATGATAAGTATAATTATATATATATTATATAGTAGAATAATATATAGATATATATATGATGAATGATGAATGATTATGGGTTAGCAATGTACATTTGTGTTAAAGAAATACCCATTAAGGCGAGACATTAATAAGAGAATAGCATGAAAAGTAAATTTTTTGATCGAAGTGTCGTTGACGTGTGTGTGTGGTGGTGTATCGTAGTAGGTAGTGAGTTCAAGAGATTCCAACCAGGCCAATATCACAAAATATTTTCTACAAGTTAAAGTTGAAAATGTATTATATATATATAGTGGAGATATTAGTAGGTATAAATATTATATATGATGAATGAATGATTATGATTGGAAATTGTACTATTTGTTGTAAAGGAAATACCATAAAAGATAGCATAAGAAATAATAGCATAGAAGAAGTAAAAATTTTATTTAATTTTGTTTTTTTACCAGTATTTGTTTTTTCATCATATGTCATGTTTCAAAGAGATGCCAACCAGGACAATATCCCAAAATATTTTCTACAACTTATAGATCCCAAAATTATATCACACCAAACACATACAAATTAAATTCTTCCTATAAATTCGTTACAAATTATATGATAATTCAACTTTATACAAACATACGAACATTCAACTTCATCCTTGCTCGACCATGAAATCCTAATCATGCAACCCATTCTTTCTCTCGACCTAAGCATGCAACCCATTCTTTCTCTCTTTACGAACACTTGCAACATTACCAACCTACTTTAGTTATTATTGTTAGCAACATGATGGGGATCTGTTCCTCTTTCAACAACTATACCATTTGGATTCTGATTCCTTCCATTTTTGTGCAACCAAGAAGAGAACGCCGTAAGTTATGAATTAGAGAAGAATAGTGATATATAGAAAAACATTAAAGATTTATTTGTCTTAGATATAATTTAGTATTGAGAAAAACTTGGCAAAAAAAATGTCATTCAAAATTAGAAAGTAAAGAAAACTCATCTACGTTACACCAAATTTACCGATTCTACAACCTTTCCAACACAAACTGCCTCCTATTTTTTTTTGGAGAATTTAAAATACTAAAATCACCTACCTTGAGAGCTGGTTAAATTTACAATAAATTCACAATACCCTGGAAAAATTCCTACTAGCTCAAGTTTACAAAACTCAACAATATGTTTGAGAAAAGGCACCGGGCCATCCAAATCAACCAACATTATTAACTTTTTCCAAATGAAAATAATTTTTTCCTTTTCATTATTTCTCCATGATATATCAGTTTCGTAAACTGAAATCTGTATGACAGTAGTCTTGTCCGAAGGGAAAATCTCAAAGCTATGCATCTCCATTTCCAAACTATCCCGGTGAGGGAAATTCAGTAAGTTTATTTTAATATCAAAGTAAAAAATATTACTATATTTTGAGTTATATCTCTCTGTTAGCCGTTATGGTACACAAAGGAGATACAGATATGTACACCACAAGGAGATACAGATATGTACACCACAAGA
Organism: Pinus taeda; assembly: GCA_000404065.3. Lineage (NCBI taxonomy): Eukaryota > Viridiplantae > Streptophyta > Pinopsida > Pinales > Pinaceae > Pinus > Pinus taeda. The sequence continues at coordinate 18,147 of APFE031493560.1, read as the reverse complement.
GGTAAACTATAAACCCTTATGTTTTAAATTGTGGCTAAACAAAATATTATGTGTAAACACTACAAAGAAAATGTTTTAAATTGTGGCTAAACAAAATATTATGTGTAAACACTACAAAGAAAATGTGTAAACACTACAAAGAAAAGTATAAAATTTGTGATAGTGTTTTTATGGTATTTTGGAGAATTATTAAAAAGGAAGCAAACAAGTGTTGAAGATATGTTTTTGATAACTTTGTTAATTCAAATAAATGGAAGATAGCTTACTTCATTAGAAAAGACTTTTTATCTACAAATTGTAATTAGACCATAAAATCTCACCTAAATTTCAGAAGAATTTTTCATGTGTTTTTTTATAAAACATCGTTCAAACATAGTTTATTTCTCAAGGTACAAACATTTCTTCAAATTTTGCATTCATAAAAAAAATTTGAATCTCTCTCTCTATATATATATATCAAATTTTTAATGAAATATAAAATTTATACAAATATAAATATTATTATTAAGAACCAACATAGTTCGATCTTAACTCTAAATTTATCAACTCTGAATTTAATATACGATTTTTTAAGTGCACATATTTCCCTAAATTTTATAATTTATATCTTAAATCTTAAGATACTTGTACGTTTTCAATAGTTTCTCAATAGTTTGCAATAAATTTATGTTGATTATTAATAAAATAAATATAAATATTTCCAAATAAAATTTATATTGGTTAACATAGTAATAAAACAAAATCTATGAAAAATATTGAATGTTATATTTAAAAACAAACATATTCACATACACCACTATGACTTTACAATATAGTATTAAAATGATATTTTATCAATCTTAATAATTCAAATAATTATAATAATAGCAATTTATTAATTAATTATAACAAAACAATATATGTGAACCATTAACTTAATATTAATCTCAATAAATTTAACAATTTTAAAATCATTTAATTTCTTTTAAATATAAAATTATTTAACCATAATGGATATTAATAAAATAAATTAAAAAAACTAATTACCAATATTATAGTAACACATACCCAAAAACCATAACTCATTTCACAATAAAATATTTAATATTATTTTAATTTTATAACAAAATGTTACAAATATTTTTGAAATATCTAAATTTTCTATCCCAAACTACCTACTATTTAACTACCAAAAACTATCCACAAATAAATTTAGATGCTCTTTTTAAAAACTCTAATCCTCTGTAAAATATGTCATATAGTTGATCTCTAATCATCAATTACCATGTGGAATCTGACCCAACTTATTCCTAGGTCTAGGTCATTGCGATGAGGTCCCTTTATCCTTCTATTAAATGCGAGGAACTATTGTTTCAATTTCCACACACTAGGAAACTTGAATGGGAAAATTTTTGGGTGATGCGGGATGATTTATACAATTATATCAACGTTTTTCAACATACTCACAAAATCCTCATAAATAACCACCCAATGCGGACTCAAGTTGGGTACTGTCCTATGGCATCTTGCTTTTTAGGTACACATATTTGGTTGCACAACCACCCAATGCGGCCTCAAGTTGGGTACTGTCCTATGACATCTTGCTTTTTAGGTACACCTATTTGGTTGTTGTGCAGCTACAAATTTCCTGTTTCTATTGTTTACATTGCAGGTTTCTCATTGTTTATAATCTTTGAATCTGTGCACAAACTACATGTAACTTCCATTTTATTGCTTTAAAGGAAATACTTAACTTGGATAACTGATTTTTGGATTTTTTAATCATAATAAAAAAATATTTACATGATTTCTTAATCATAATAAAAAAATATTTACATATTCCATCTTTTATATTTGCAAATTCAACACAAAAGTATTAAGAGAATCAAATTTCCCACCTGCACTATCGATTTTATAGAAAGAGAACGTTATAATATGCATTTAACTCAAACCATGCACTTAATTCAAACCACCTGGGTGACCTGCACCCTGTTATCCACTGATCTCTCAAAAAGAATTTATCAATTTGATAACAATCCAAGGAGTGGGTTGACAGTTAAGTAGGAGTCCATGGTATCAGTTTATAGTTAAATTATAGTGGATGGAGAGATTTTATGGCTGAAGATCTTTCAATTCTCTAACATTCAATCCAACGATACCCAAGAGTACATAGTGGCAACTTAGAGGGGTTTTTTAGTAGATCAAAATTATTATAGTTTAATATATTTAAATTAGAGATAAAAAGAGTTTACACTAATTAAAATAAAATTAAATACTCATGACCATAGTTATCCACGTTTAGCTATAATTCAATGACTTACATATAAATTTTGATATTTGAAATGGTTCCAAGTTTTATTATAAAATTTGAAATTGAAAATAATAATAAGTTATATATTAAAAGATGTGAAACTTTTAAATTATAATATGTTGTGATAATCATACATTTTAAACCATTAAATATAAATTTATGTTGGAATTGATATAGTATACAAAATCTAATATTAAATTTAGTTTTGCACACTATTTTCCCCTATTGCTATCCTCATATATAATGTTGTGAGTGGGGGAAATTAGTATACAAAACATCCTAACTCCTTCCATGCCCACCCTAGCATCATATATGATGGTGGGACTAGGCATGCAAAGTTAGTATGCAAAATATAATTTTATATTTGGTTTTTCATATTAACTCCCCCATCTTCATATATGAGTGTATCTAAGGATTGGGGTATAGATATATATTTCGCATGAGGAGTATACATATTTTGTCCACTACATCAAAATTCATACCCTTACTCTCACATAGTAATTCTTCCCATTTTTATCCTCATATGTGACGATATTTGAGGGTTAGGGTGGGCAGACTAATATCTATATATTTCACATGAGGAATATACATATTTTGTTCACTACATCAAAATTCATCATATCACTTGTAGAAAAAGTCTTGGTCTAAATATTCCTAATCATTCCTCCAAATTACGTGTATTAATCTTTGTACTCTTTTATATCAATAAGTATGAATTCCATAATATATATAAAAAATTATGAATTCCATAATATATATAAAAAATTATGAATTCCACAAATATAAAAAATTAAAATTAAAAATTTATTAATTTTTATTATTGATTATATATTGAAACTTTAGTATTTATAAATAGTTATCTAGAAATTAAAAAAAAAATACATAATTTTTTTTCCTTTAATTAAACTTTACATATAAAAATTTCAAACATTATTGTAAATTTGAATCATTGTTATGTTTGATATTTAAAAATAAATAATATTCCTCTCATAATAAAAAATACAATAAAAATCAATAATGTAGTTGATAGTAACAACACACTTAAATACTAATTTATTATATCCAATAAAAATCAATAATATAGTTGGTTGATAGTAACAACACACTTAAATACTGATTTATTATATTTTTTTGTTTACTCATGGCAGACACAGAAACACACATATAGAAAATGTCGAGTGGAATTGACAATTAGGCCATTAAGTGAATTCAAGCAACTGGATTAATCTCATACATAGAGATAAATAAACAGGGATTTGAACCTGGGAAGTCGTGGTCACATTTACTTTACATCTCTGTAGGCTTGCCGAGTTAGACTTTTTTAAAGCTTTTATTTAAATAATATTTGAAATAAGATATACTTTTCATTTATTTTTTTATTTTATGTTATAGTTTTACTTTAAATAAAAATAATAAAAATATTTCTAATTTGAAAAAAAATATTTCTAATTAGAAAAAAATATTATATTCTATAGATGCTATTAGTCATTCGATCATGTCAATGGGCTTATTCACAATTAAAAAAAACTATAAAAGCTATATATAATTTGCCTTTACCTAAGTGTGATAATAATCATTTAATTTGCTTTTTTTTTTTCTTTATTTTTTCCGAACTTTTTACCAATTGCCTAGTTAGGATCAACTATTACTATTTCCATTTGATTTTCATCTTCCTACGCATGGACTTTTTTTGTGTGAATCTGAAGAGTGAGATACATGGGTTTTTGTTTATAATCCATCCATTTTCAATCACTGTATTTGCTGCTCTAGTGCTTTTATTACTATTGGTTATAATTAAATAAAAATATTTACATTTTAATTGAAGAATAAGAAAAATAAATGATTTATTAATATAAAAAATAGAATTTTATTTAAAGTTTTTGCTATCAAAAACTAGTTACCAATCTCTTATTACTTGAAAGTGAAGCTCTTAGAAAATTCTCAAGTTCTTGAAATAATTCCAAACTAGAAAATAAAGAAAAAGATTAAAATAGAGAGAAGCAAAATATGTTACATATATATAGATCTATCTCAATTATAGATATCAAATCTCTTGAGTTGTAAACCTTTTTTAAAGTACAAAATTTGAGAAGAGGTTTCTAGGTGTTTGATGTGTGGTTAAGATGGATCTCTCCACTCACACACAAACACTATGAGTAATCTTTCATTAATTAAGTTGTATTTTTGAATACATAAATTGATTCAATACACACATTCCATTCTTTAAATTTCATTTCCGAATACATGAATTGATTCAACCCCTTGAAAATCATGGTGGAAACTTGGAGTGTATAGACTAGACAACTTACAATTTGAACAATTCTCTTGTTGAATAAGATTAGAATGTAGAATAGTAAACATCATAATTTATTTTTTTCAATTACTTTATATAATATATACATAAGTTTTTTTGTTTAACGATATATCATAATTGACATTGAAATATTTTACATAATTGATATTGAATTATTTTAGTTAATATGTATATTAAAATATTTTTATTTATAAATCATGGTTTCTTTTTTAATTATATACTTTTAGATAATATATATCACTTTTATATTAATAATGAATGAATTACAAAATAATCCAATTAAAAGTTAATTTGTAGGCATTTAAACATTTTATTATGATCAACATTATAATATATACTTTTGAAGTTAATATATATATTTTAAATATTATATTTTTACTCTATTTTTAATTGCTTGATGTTTCATTAAAGTTAATATAGTTTTATTTATTTATTTATTATTATTTTTTATAATGTAATATAAAATTATGTTATTTATATGGAAATCCAAATATTTTATTTATGGGTGAAGATGAAAGTTAAATATTTTTATGACATCTTATTCGTGCTAGGTTGTATATATTCATGCTAGGTTGTATATGACAAATCTAAATTATTATTGATATTTTATAATAATTTTAATTAATTTTATCTAAAAATATATATTTATTTTTGTTTGTATTATACATAACAATATTTTTTTTATTTAAAGAATAATTTATTTCTATTTAAAAAACAATTTACAAACTTTAGATACGAAAAAAAATAATTATATATATACTCTCATAGTATAATCTAAAATATCCTTCTAAATATAATAATATAAAAACTAATTTACTGTTTATTTATTTTTAATTTCCTATATATAATGAAATAATAAAATATAATTTGTTATTAAAATAATATTAATTTAAGGTAGATATATTTTATTATTATTACTTATTATTAAATAATTAGCTAAGAGAACCATATCGCGGATGTCATTTAAAATTATGTTTATACTAATCGTTTGTCATATAAACTCTTCCTACATTATCGTCTAAATAGCTTTGAAATTATCCTTTAAATAACTTTGAAAGCATTATAATAATGCATAAAACATACACACTTATAATACAAGTAAGCGTATTATTTGTATATGCTTATTTGTATCATTTAACTGAACATTGCATATATAGAATTATGTTCAAAACATAGAATAAATTATAACTTTGTTACATACTTTATTATATTAGAGAATCACGTACGTGAAGTAGTGAATAAGGATAGAACTATTAACTAAGTAATAAAGAACACATGCATTTATCTTATGTTTTTCAAATTAAGAAATATGTAGTATTTTTCATTTTTTCATAGCATCGGTAAGGGAATGTTAGTGTAATGTGTATTTCTTAGTTAGTTGTGGTGCATGACATTGTATTAAAGGCATCTGACAAGGTTTTTGAGTATGTATAAATTAATTTTTGAAAGTATTTTCATTTTCACTGTACAATTATTTATAAGTGGATTTAAAGATTTAACTTTAACGAAAGGGACTGCGAGGCAGCTAGTCCTTGTCTTAAGCTGAAGGAACAAGGAGATCTTCTAAAACTAGAGAAATGTGTCTTTTTCGACGTAAGCTTAAACTGTTTGAAAAGGAGATTTTTGATGTTTGATTTCTTATGTTTGTTCCATTGTAGGGTGATTGTTTTACAATTCTCCAATCAAGCACACATTGTTGTTGTGATTTTCCATACACTGATATTTGAAATGCAATTCACATCACATGGAGAATCAAATGGTAAACATCATATGGAGAATTCCAATCCATAGGCTCATTGGTTTCTTGCTCGAAGATGAAGTAGAAAGAATATGGGTAAGATTTTGCCACTGGATAGAGGGATATCATGCCCTGTATTTCACTAAAAACAAGACACTCAAGCAATATGGATTAATTTTTATAATTAGAAGCACAAGTACATGCTTTAAATGGTGTCTACTCCATCAAATATATTGATAAAATCCACTCAGTTAGCAATATTTGAGAAGTTACAAACGCAAACAACAGAATCAGGTATACGAACATATGGCACAAAGATACATGGATATGTTTGTACTTGATATTCAAACCAACACAATATTTCTATCAAGCCAGCGATATATATATATGTTGTTTTATATAAAAGTCATAAAGAATGCTTAAACCAACCAATAGAGTTTGTTACTGCACTCGATCATTCCTCAAAGCAGATCACCCTGCATACTTCTAGTCACTACAGAAGATTGAATCAATGCACTTGTAAACTTCTTATTAGGTGGGATTAAGTGAGCCTACTTTTCATTTTAGGAAGAAGCTCAACAAACATTTACAATGTTCCGAGTCTAGTTAAATAGAAAAGGCAGAAAAAGACCACACCTTAAAAACAATAGTAGAATATGGCTACATTTATCTTCAAGCCAACTCCAAGAGTCAATTGCTTCAAGAGGTAATATAATATAGAAGAAACAAAACTCTATATCTTCAAGGCTTACATCTTTCAAAATTCAACAGAGCTAATCAGCTTCAAGGACTACTTCATTGACCACAAATTAAAACTAAATTACAACTCCACATCTATGAAGAGTAGCTCCTAACAAAATTCAGAGACCAAGCAGACATATATTTTTAATTTTTTTTTCATATAGATTCAAATAGAGACATGTAGTGAAAGTTTCACTAATACAACATGCAATTGTTTTAGATTGAAGACTACGGATAGATGGAGTTTAATTTACTGTTTGGTCATGTTATTGTTGACAGTGACTAGATAACCTATATTAATGGTTTACTTTCCATTATATAGCTTGAAAGTTGGGGACTTGAAAGCCTAAGGAAGGTCATACTACTCAGTTAAGCCATTGGCTATGTTTTTCTTGAAGCTTCCAATGAAGGGAGAAAAAAATGTCATGTGTATTTATATCCTGAAATCAACACCCTTCCCACCCCCCCGGACAACAAGAAGAAATAATTAACTAAACAGAGACTCTACACAAAATGAAATGAATTCCTAAAAAAGAGTGAATTGAGTTCCTAGAAAAGAGTTCAATTTAGTCTTCCCACAGTTTACCCTAAAGTTCCATGTATAGTGACAACTAGAAGGCAAGAAGAAATAATTAACTAAACAAAGACTCTACACAAAATGAAATGAATTCCTAAAAAAGAGTGAATTGAGTTCCTAGAAAAGAGTTTAGTTCAGGCTTCCCACAATTTACCCTAAAGTTCCATGTATTGTGAAAACTAGAAGGGAATGATAGCATTGAACTTTAAACCTTATCGCAATCCCTAAAAAAAACCAAAACCATGTTACCAACATAATGCATTTAGGTTATACTGGTGATGACTCACAATTTAGTGTTTAACTCCAGCTGTTAAGGCTCACTAAGTTAGAAAAAGGAAAAAATGTAGAAAATAAGAAAGATCATAATAGGTTAATACTATATTTGGCAACAATGTCACATAAAAAGTAATGAAATTACGATATGTTCCTATTTGGCAGCCCGAGAGCTAATCCGAGTATCTTTCCAACTTGAGTGGCAAAGCCACCATAGTTAAATAGCTAAGTATCTCAGCTAAGTAGCCTTGTTTCTTCTCCTCCCCCCTAGCCATCAGCGTGAACGTTGTGAAAAGCCATTATTCAAAAATAAAAAAGTAACTTAAACCGGAGGATCTCAGTACTCAGATAGTTTCGTACTGTCCTCTGCACTCTATGCACACGATCAGTAGAGATTTCTCCATTTCATCGCTAATGCTCATGACAACTAAGTGGATGATGCGTATTGAGGTTATAAGGTGGGAAGGAGTAACTGAAATTAAAAGTGAATTGAATGCATCTACATATTTCCAGTCACTAGAGTAGATTGAATTAATGCACTTGTAAACTTCTGATTGGGTGAGATTAAGTGAGCTTACTTTTCATTTTAGGAAGAAGCTCAACAAACATTTATAGTGTTTCGAGTCTAGTTAAATAGAAAAGGCAGAAAAAAACCACACCATAAAAACAATAGTAGAATATGGCTACATTTATCTTCAAGACAACTCCAAGAGTCAATTTCTTCAAGAGGGGATCAATAATATAAAAGAAATAGAACTCTACATCTTCAAGGCTTACATCCTTCAAAATTCAACAGAGCCAATCATCTTCAAGGACTGCTTCATTGACCACAACTTAAAACCAAATTACAACTCCACATATGTGAAGAGTAGATCCTAACAAAATTCAGAGACCAATCAGACATATATTTTTAATTTTTCTGTCATATGGATTCAAATAGAGACATGTGGTTAAAGTTTCACTAATATTGCATTTAAAGTGGTTTAGATTGAAGACTACAAATTGATGGTGTTTAATTTACTTTTTGGTCGTGTTATTGTTGACAGTGATTAGATATCTTATATTAATGGTCTACTTTCCATTATATGGCTTCAAAGTTGGGGACTTGAAAGCCAAAGGAAGGTCATACTACTTAGTTTAGTCATTGGTTATGTTTTTCTTGGAGCTTCCAATGAAGGGAAAAAAAATGTCATGTGTGTTTATATCTTGAAACCAACACCCCTCGGACAACAAGAATAAATAATTAACTAAACAGAGACTCTACACAAAATGAAATGAATTCCTAAAAAAGAATGAATTGAGTTCCTAGAAAAGGGTTTAGTTCAAGCTTCCCACAGTTTACCCTAAAGTTCCATGTATAATGAAAAATAGAAGGAAATGATAGCATTGAACTTTAAACCCTATCACAATCTCTAACAACAACCAAAACCATGTTACCAACACAATGCACTTAGGTTATATCGGTGGTGGATCACAATTTAGTGTTTAACTGTAGTTGTTAAGGCTCATTGAGTTAGAAAAGGGAAAAATGCAGAAAACAAGAAACATCATAATAGGTTAAGACTATATTTGGCAACAATGTCACATAAAAATCAATGAAATTGCTTCTTTCCATATGTGATATGTTCCTATTTGGTAAATACCTAATTTTACACTATATTTGGTAACAATGTCACATAAGCTACCCTTCATTTTCAATCTTTCTTGCTTTTTTTCTTTTTTTGGAGTTAGATTGCTTTTCTAGGCATACTTATATTTACTAGTACCTGCATTTTTTGTCTTGCTTGTTTTTTATTTTTATTTTCTGGAGTTAGATTGCTTTTCCAGGGCTGTTTATATTTAGAAGTTCCTTCATTTTCGGTCTTTCTTGTTTTTTGGAAGTTAGATTGTTTTTCCAGGTGTGTTTATATTTAATATTTCCTATTTGTGGAAGGTATAGATTGTGATATCATGGGCAAAGACAAACAATGGTGGAGTGGTTTCAGAGTTGTTGTGGGTGGTAGATGATTGCTTAAGAACAATATTAAGTGGCGATTAGTTGCAAGTTTCCAATGATATGAGGTTATAAAATTTTCACTTTCCAAAAACCTAAATCACTTTACTATGATGACTTGTTTTCCTTGATGGTTTGACTTTTGAAAGTCATGATTCAACCTTCTTTTATGTGGTTGGCAGATTCCAAATTTTATCATCCCCAATGCTTTGTTGTCCATTTCGAGCCTAATTTTGATCTCGTCTTGTCTAATATTGACATGCGAATTAAGTGTAAAAGCTTGATATGTTTTTTATGTGGTTGGCAGATTCCAAATTTTATCATCTCCAATGCTTTCTTGTCCATTTCAAGCCTAATTTTTATCTTGTCTTGTCTAATATTGACATGAGAATTAAGTGCAAAAGTTTGATATAACTTTTGGTTCTGCATGCAAAGTAAAGCATTTGCCAACATTCTTTGTTTTTGTTTTCCTACTTGTCATCCCCAAAGATAAGCATGCTACTCTTACCAAATCTCAAAGTCCTTAACATTCTCTAAGGAAAAGACTTACCATTATGAAAGGTATAGTTCAACCTCTTTGCTGATTTGGTATTTTTGGCAATAGTACCAAGCATAAAGCTACCCCAACCCCTTTTACATGATACTAACTTTCTGATTGCTAATTTACAAGCCATCCCAAACCATGATTTGTTGGTTTTGTTTTGCACATTGTTGATATTCATGATGGTTGTAACTCCTAGCCAAGGTTTGATTTGCTGTGCTATAATAATTGGAAAATTCAATTCAAATTTGTAGCTTCATTTCTGAAGCTAAAACATTGTCTTATCTCAAATCCTAGGCATATTTGAGACTTTGTAAACAGTGACCCCTTGTCTAACATCATATACCATTTTTAAGGTGAATACAATATATTGATAACTGCATGCTAGAATCCATTACTATTTCAGTTATTTTCAAGTGATTTGAAACTTTAAATTCATATGTTAATATACAATCCAATCATTTTCAATGGCTTCTCAGATCAGAGAAATTGAGAGTGATAATGAGGTCTGATTTTCTATGTTGTAATAATTGGAAAATTCAATTCAAATTTACAGCTTCATTCCTGAAGCTAAAATTGTTGTCTTATCTCAAAACCTAGGCACATTTGTGACTTTGTAAATAGTGACCCCTTGTCTAACATCATATACCATTTTTAAGGTGATTTCAATATATTGATAGTTGCATGCTATAAGCCATTATTCTTTTAGTTATTTTTAGGTCATTTGAAACGTTAAATTCATATGTTAATATATAATCCAATCATTTTCAATGCCTTCTCAGAGCACAAAAATTGAGAGTGATAATGGATTTAGGCTTCAACTAGGGATTTCACAATATCATATTATAGAAATCCATCATAAGAAATGTAAAAAGATTCAAATAGATGGAGAAATTTAATTTGATAGACATAATTGGCAGGTAAAAATACTAACTCTACTAAGATAAAGCCTGCCCATGAGCTGCCATCATTAACTATAATGAAAGATATACACTAGTGCAAATAAAGCAAAAAATAAAAATAACCAAAAACAATATCCAAAATAACTATTGATTAGCAACTCCAATGGCTACATTTGTTGCCTGCATCACATGATAATGAAACTCAAATTCTCATATTGCCAAACAATTTAAGTCCTAGGTAAAGCTCACTATTATATGAATCAAAATATATAGAAGCTTCAAAGCGAGGAAAATATAGAAATATATAATAACTCTGGTAATTCTTATGCCAATAAAAACCAAGTACATTTCCATCAATTATAGCTCCATTCTCATACTGCCAGAAAACTACACAATTGCAATCATTATGCCAATACTAATTCAATAGTTTCTTGATTAATTTAAGGTATTAAAGATATGGACCAATTTGACAAATAATAACTCAACGACATTCTAATATCTTTTATTGCCAAACAATTTCAGTATTAACAAGCAAGGTATTTTCACCCAAACACTAAATCTCAACCCTAAATGTTCAAAAGCAATCAAAAAAGGATTAGGTCTCTTGGGCCAATAGGTGTTTATTCATTCATGATATTCTTACACTAGCACACAATTTTAAAGCTGCACTAAAGCACAAACACCTAAAGAGTAGAAAGGAACATTCAAACCCTAAGTGTTGAAAGCTAAAAACCATCCAGGACAGAGGAAACATGAAAACATGTCTCAGTTATGAGAAGATGTTCCCCCAAATTTCCCAGGTTACAGCTAAAAAAAAAAAAATTAAAAAAATTCCAAATTTAGAATTAAGTAAATTATTAGATTAATTAACCAGATAAACAGTGATCCTCCCTAGTGACCCTCCTCTCCTTGCACTATTTTGGCACCAATACAGTTGGGGGTTCACCTAGATATCCCCCTTTGGCCAGGGGATTTCCCAAGGCCATCCCATGTGAATTGAGAACTTCCCCACACATCCCCATAGCTCCAGGGACAGGAGAACTCAAGGGACATGTCCCCACTAAACCATGGGGAATAGTAAATAATGAATGTACTAGGAAATGAAATATCATTACAATAATAGTTAAAATCAATATTAGTTTCCATGGAAATGTCCAGGAAACCAGCCATCTCCAACCTGAAAGTAATGAATCCTGCTGAGAGACTATAGGCTACATATCTATTAGGAACCCATAATTACCCATAGAAGAAACCATTAAAAGGTTAAACCTATAAAACCCAAAACTAATAATATGGATAATGGATTCCTCTAATTTCATTATTAGAGCTCCACTTACATTTTTAGTAAGCAGTAGAGAAGCAAGATTTGAGTAGTCTAAAGCAGTGAGAAACGAGTAATGCCATTTTCTACAGTGAGAAATAAGTGTTGTACTATGGGATGAAGAGAAGGTGGGCATCGCTAGATTTGTAGATTCTCTTCTTACTGTTGTAGAATCTTACAATTTCGCTACAACTTCCTTTTATATACCTAAAATCTAAGAGGAACACTAATTCAAGACAATCACTTTCCTCTTTGGAGGCATGTCACAAAACCGAGGATTTCAAAAGAGGGCACACCCAATGAATGGAAATGTAGAAAATGCCGTAATGTTTACCAAGGTTCCTATATAATGGGAAAGGCACTAAGAAGATTGAATGCAATACCAAAAGCGGTATATTATAATAAAAACATTAAAAAGTATTAGAGGAAAGGAAAAGAGGATAAAACAAAGGCAATCCAAATCAAGTATTCCCTTGTAAATACAAATGTGTATCAAGATGCAGGAATCATAATTGGAGCAAAGAGGAAAATTTTAGAGGGATCATCAATAAAGATGTTTGATTTTGATCACACAGAAGCATATGTTCATGCAACACATCATCCATAAGCATAAAAAATTGCATTTAATGTGATTTTTCACTGTTCAACGCACTGGCATTACTTGATGAGCAAACTAAAACTACCATAAATGTTTTTAATATGGCCTTTATTTCATTAATACCATGAAATATGAATTCCTGAATGGTTGCAGATGAGTTTATTTTAAAAAAATGAAACAAACTTTCGTAGAATGTGATATGCATGAACAAATCAGGCACGTGACTAATCATCAATGCACAAAACAATGAATAGGTGCAGGGTAGTCGCAATTCCAATCATTTTAGGGCATGACTGTCATGAAAATATTTTAAATACAAGTTACGTTAAACCCCATGAAATGTAAATCATAAGTGCAAAGAATGAATAACAACATAGCCAAATATTGAGTCAAACTTCCTAAAAGATGAAAATTACATATTACAATTAATTGATGAACTACACTCATATCAACAATTGTCAAGAAAAGTAATCTAAGAATTACTCACCAACAACATTTAGGAATTGAATTTATGTATACGATTAAAAGACATTAAAAGGAATAGGAATCCTCGTTGGCTACACAGAGCTGCAAAAGAATATCAAACAGGAAAATGGATGTTGCATGCAACCATTGAATTGAGCACAAATGCATAAAGGGCTATTATTGACAACTATTGATAATTCCAATAAACTAGTTCAACACTACATGAGATCGAATTGATGAAAGTAGAAAGAAATCCCTTTAGGAATAATAGTGCATGGTTCGACAAACAAGATCTTGACTACTGGCTCCAAAAGAAAGAAAGGAAGCAAGCTAAGTTAGTGGAGTCCGAAGGCTGGCTATTAGCATGTGTGTCGGTTAGCTGCATTGAGAAGGGAATATCTGTAGCAATGAAAGCAAAGGTAGAGGAACTTAGTTGGTATAGCATCTGTGTAAGATTCTTTTGAATAAGATTGGCTTTCATTCAAATTTCGTTTAAGCAATGAGCGTACTCAATCCTCCAAGTGAGCAACTTCCATATTTCAAGTAAGTCTTTCATTTCAAGCTAGTTATAGGTTCAAGTTCAAGCAAGTAGTTGAAGGGTTGGAAACATTGCATTCAAAGGTCATAGGAGGGACTTAGAGAAATGCTTGATTTATAGTTTCTAATTCAAAATGAATTCAAATCCTATAAGCACGTACATAACCCCACTGAGCATGAAGACCACTAGAAGTAAGGCCATGCTCGAAGAAGAAGCCATAAGAAAGCCCGCTTGTCAAATGAAGCCAGAGCCTAGCCAGAAGAAAACCCTCAAAACCAGGCCTTCAATAAGACCCCAGCCTTAAGCCCTAAGCAAACCCAAGAAGATTGAACCAAGTCCTTAGATATGAGAATGTTAAAAAATAAAAATAATAAAGTGAATTAAATTAAATTGAAAAGAGACATTGCCACGCAAAGAGCATGCTTCCCAGGTGCTGGAGGTATGGAGATATTTGGCCTTGACAACCCAAACATATAAATACTACATATGCTCTACCAGATCATAAGCGCTTCTTGTCTTATCTCGAATCGTGGTTCCTACACCACCACCACCAAGCTGAGGATAAGTTTTCTTTAGTGAAAACTCCATCGACGGACCATGCTTGGGTTTGGGAACATAACCCATACCAGGACCATGACTACTCATATGCATCATTTCAGGCTTCACTTTCAATTTCCTCTCCTGCACAGACTTCATCAGTGTCTGAGTTGCCTGAGCCAGATGGGTTGCTGTTGCTGTTGCTATTACCATTTCCATTGCTAGCGCCACCACCACTGCCTCCATCTTTGTCATTGATAGTATAAACTATTAGCCCAATGTCCCCCTTTATGAGTGAGAACAAACTCCTTTTCTCCAATGGGAACCTCTGAAAATTATCCTCCCTTGCTAACTCAATGCCTAACAAAAACCCCCTATGCATATGAACAATAATCCCTTTGAGATGCAGATTTGACCACTAATCCCTTTGAGATACAGATTCTGAAATTGATAGATGTAGTTCAAGTTAGCCATTCATTCCAAATGCCTTCCTTCCCTTCTTGGCTGTTCAGATGATAAGTGGGAAGGCATTAATGCAAGCCTAAGGAGATAAGAAGCAAATGCTGGTTCTTTTCTGAAGAAGTGTCATTCCATGAAGAGATAGAGGACCAATGTATTATCGATTGTAACAGATTTAGGGAGAACGATAATTCGGAGCATAAAGGATTCGTAAAAGCAAGTAAGATTGGAGAACTGCAAGAGTTTTTACTGAAATTGTAACATTTAAATTATCTAATAGAAATCCAAATTGAGAAATTAAAATAGGAGTAGATTGATTGCAATAACAATGAGTTGGGTGTGAGTAAAATAGATTCTAGATTTACTCATAATTTTTGTATATGTGTTTGGGAGAAGCACTGAATCTCGATGGTTTGGGAGTTATGGATCACATCCATGTGTAAAACAACCTTTATGATTCAACAAATCATTTAGTCATGGTCACGTTGTTTTTTTCTTATTATAAATATGTGAGAAAAAATTAACACAGTGGTGTGATTGAAAAGTATTTTTTTAATTAAACCTTTATTGATGAAGGGTCGATTTATTATCAAAACATTTTGATTGAAGAGCAAAATTTTAGACATAACGTTCCTTGACGGCCAACATAAAAACCCAAAACGTCAAAAAAAAATTATTTGACAGGTAATAAAGAATCCAAATTCCAACCCTGATAGTAGCATAAGAAATTATAGCATAAAAGAAATAAAATTTTTATTCAATTTTGTTTTTTTACATGTGTTTTTTTTATCATATGTTATGTTTCAAGGAGAGTCCAAGTTGAAAATGATATATATATCTATATATATATATATATATGAATGATTATGATTAGCAATTGTACTATTTGTTGTAAAGGAAATACCATAAATAAACCAGTAACATAAGATAATATTAGATAGAAGAAGTAAATTTTTTTTTATTCAATTTGTTTATTTACGGTGTTTTTCTTTTATCATCAGGGGGAAAATGTTTTAAGGAGATTCCAACAGCCAATATACAAAATATTTTCTACAAGTTAAAGTTGAAAATGATATATATATATATATATATATATATATTATTATATATATAATATATATATATATATATATGACTGAATGAATGGAAGATTTGGGTTAGCAATTGTACTTTTGTTGTAAAGGAAATCCATAAGGCCAGTAACATAAAGAAATAATAGCATGGAAGAAGTATTTTTTTATCAATTTGGTTTCTTTACGGGTGTTTGTTTTTTATCATATATTCTTTTCAAGGAGATTCCAACCAGCCAATATGCCAAATATTTCTACAAGTTAAAGTTGCAAATTTGGTATATATATATATATATATATCTATATATATATATGTATACCACACCACTGAATGAATGATTATGATTGGAAATTGTAACTATTTGTTGTAAGGAATACCATAAAAGATAGCATAAGAAATAATAGCATAAAAGAAGTAAAAATTTTATTTAATTTTGTTTTTTTACCAGTATTTGTTTTTTCATCATATGTCATGTTTCAAAGAGATGCCAACCAGGACAATATCCCAAAATATTTTCTACAACTTATAGATCCCAAAATTATATCACACCAAACACATACAAATTAAATTCTTCCTATAAATTCGTTACAAATTATATGATAATTCAACTTTATACAAACATACGAACATTCAACTTCATCCTTGCTCGACCATGAAATCCTAATCATGCAACCCATTCTTTCTCTCAACCTAAGCATGCAACCCATTCTTTCTCTCTTTACGAACACTTGCAACATTACCTACCTACTTTAGTTATTATTGTTAGCAACATGATGGGGATCTGTTCCTCTTTCAACAACTATACCATTTGGATTCTGATTCCTTCCATTTTTGTGCAACCAAGAAGAGAACGCCGTAAGTTATGAATTAGAGAAGAATAGTGATATATAGAAAAACATTAAAGATTTATTTGTCTTAGATATAATTTAGTATTGAGAAAAACTTGGCAAAAAAAATGTCATTCAAAATTAGAAAGTAAAGAAAACTCATCTACGTTACACCAAATTTACCGATTCTACAACCTTTCCAACACAAACTGCCTCCTATTTTTTTTTGGAGAATTTAAAATACTAAAATCACCTACCTTGAGAGCTGGTTAAATTTACAATAAATTCACAATACCCTGGAAAAATTCCTACTAGCTCAAGTTTACAAAACTCAACAATATGTTTGAGAAAAGGCACCGGGCCATCCAAATCAACCAACATTATTAACTTTTTCCAAATGAAAATAATTTTTTCCTTTTCATTATTTCTCCATGATATATCAGTTTCGTAAACTGAAATCTGTATGACAGTAGTCTTGTCCGAAGGGAAAATCTCAAAGCTATGCATCTCCATTTCCAAACTATCCCGGTGAGGGAAATTCAGTAAGTTTATTTTAATATCAAAGTAAAAAATATTACTATATTTTGAGTTATATCTATCTGTTAGCCGTTATGGTACACAAAGGAGATACAGATATGTACACAAGGAGATACAGATATGTACACCACAAGAGGTAAACTATAAACCCTTATGTTTTAAATTGTGGCTAAACAAAATATTATGTGTAAACACTACAAAGAAAATGTGTAAACACTACAAAGAAAAGTATAAAATTTGTGATAGTGTTTTTATGGTATTTTGGAGAATTATTAAAAAGGAAGCAAACAAGTGTTGAAGATATGTTTTTGAAGATATGTTTTTGATAACTTTGTTAATTCAAATAAATGGAAGATAGCTTACTTCATTAGAAAAGACTTTTTATCTACAAATTGTAATTAGACCATAAAATCTCACTTAAATTT
>APFE031493549.1:71156-81792 GCA_000404065.3 Pinus taeda | reverse complement strand
TGAGGATTCAACGCCACATAATTGACCCGTGGCGGGGTAGAGTCTACTTGAACACTTGGAACAAACCAAGGGGCATTCTACAGTAAAGTCGAATTAGGGTGGTGATTATCAGATGCAAGCTGATCAATAGTGACAATATTCCCGTTATGAGGAAAGCACATTACTCGAAAGAGTGAAGACACCACAACATTCATAGCATAGACATAATAACGCCCAAGTAGTATATTAAAGTCTAAACGGCTATCAACCACCATCATATTGATTAAGACAGTCTTCCCACCTAAAGTGATAGGCAATTGAGGAAGAACACCCATAGATTCACTAGGTCTTCTATCATAGGCTAACAACTAACTCTGAGCTGTCAACAACTTTGGGGAACCCAAAGCTTTCCAAGTCAAAGAGGATATAATACTTGCAAAGGATCCTTCATCCACCATACATCGATATACATTTGTGGAATTAACTCTGACCTTTATTTGGAAAGGTGTAGCGAAAGGAAGACGACGCTCGACAAGATTATCCCATTCAAAGGAAACACTCTTGGAACTTGGAGGGGGAACATTCGAAGAAACCGGAATGCCCCCTATACTAGAAGACTCTCTACTAGAGATCAAACAAACTCTTTTGTTAGGCGCTTCACCCCCCAAAAGAGGAGTGTAATCTGCCAGCGATTGCACTAGCTCAGCCACCTTATCAAACAATGGTTGATGGGATTGACGAGAAACCATGTCAGATGTAGGAGTAGAAGAACTTTCAGAATCGGACCATATCCTTTGAACCTCTGGAATACCAGGGCATAAATGAGTAAGATGGTCTCCCTTGCATGTCTTACAAGGGAACTTAGGTTTAAAACTTCTACGTCTGGGTTTCTTACCAACCTCCATTCTGCTAACATGACTAGCAGTGGTTTGCAGAGAGTCCTGAACATGACTTGCAGAGGTCGGTGAGTCTTTGCTAGTATGACTCGCAGTGACTAGACTTATGCCCCCAGCATGATTAGCAGTGGCTGAAGGTCCATCTCCAACTTGATGAGCAGAGGTTGAAGATCCATCTTCCACATGACTAGCAGCGGTTGAAGATGAAGTGCTAGTATGACTTGCAGTGACTAGACTTGTGCCCCCAACATGACTAGCAGCGGCTGAAGGCCCATCCTCAACATGACTCACAGAGGTTGATGATGATGTGCTAGTATGACTTGCAGTGACTAGACTTGTGTCCCCATCATGACTAGCAGCGGTTGAAGGCCCATCCTCAACATGACTCACAGAGGTTGATGATGATGTGCTAGTATGACATTCAGTGACTAGACTTGTGCCCCCGGCATGACTAGCTGTGGCTGAAGGCCCATCCTCAACATGACTCACAGAGGTTGATGATGAAGGGATATAATTATTCTTCTTCTTTGACTTCCTCTTTCTCCTCTTTTTAGATTTCTTATTACAAGAAGGAGGGGAAAAAGGGATCCCAGATTTCTCTTTGAAAGAAGATGAAAAATTAGCACCCATGTGATGCCCTTGAAATAAAGCATTCAACTGAGAGGCTTCAAGAGCATTCGGAATATTCGGAGTGGACCACAGCCAAATGAGCAGTCCAACATTCAACCCAGGAATATTCAAAGTGGCCATCAAGGGAGTACCAATGTTTCCAAAGAAAGGAAAAGCACAAGGATCTCCTTTTGGAAGGGAACCTTGGTTGGTTTCCGCAGGAATATTGGCCATATCTAACTGATTCTCAAACCCTTCCCTTAGGGGAATGTAGAAATAACTTTTCAAGGAATATAGATAGGCAATCAAAACCTTTTCCCTTGAGGAGGCAACTCCACAACTTCTGAAAGAACGACCAAAAGCCTTTCAAGATCGATATAGTAGTAAGCCAGTCACTCAGAACACAAAGTCCTAATGTGACAAGTCAAAAATACCTAAAGCCAACTATATCCAAGGAGCAAAGAGCACTCACTAAAAAGTCCCTAAAAGATATCAGCCAGTTAAACAACTTCCAAGTATTTCTGCTCTGGGTGATGAGGACCAGACACCGAAATACAAGAAAGTGGAGTAAGGGGCCTTCTGAAGATAGTCTGGGATAATGACGGCCCAGTCCTATCAGCGAAGGTAACAGAGGAAGTTATGCTGACCTCCTAACAACAACCTGCGCCGGTGCAAGCCCCCAAGCTTCGCAAGGGTTCCCTCCAGTAGTACTATCGAGAGTGATGCAACGTCGACCTCAGGTGCCACGGGATTCCCCTCCATAGCCACCTATGTAGTTCCCTAGGAGTAGCACCTATGGATCCCAACTCGTTGTAGAAGCCAGGCGGAACAGTCATGAGGTAAGTTTGGACAAGTAGGAGAGGGGGTATCTCTCTTCCCTATCTTCGCAGACCCTCGTGCTTAACTCCTAGATCCGGAGCTTTCGTGGTCTTCCTAACACTATTGGATTTTCTCTTGTTATTCAGACTCCTATGTTTGACATTTAAATAGCCTTGGAGAGTTAACTCTCCACTCGCCTAATCCAAGGCCCTAAAATCCTAAAACTTGTTGGTGTATTTAACTTAAAATAAAAAGCTCTACTGAATTTTAGTTAGCGCTTGATTTTAAAATGGGTTGTTCTTTAAGTCAGGGGATGATGGAAGTGAAACTAGTGGTGTTTTTTCGACGCAAAAGAAATTAATAAAACCTAACTATATGCATGTGCACTTGTCTTTATTTTTCGATGAAGAGTAATTTCTATAAGGTTCAAGGAAAACTTCTAATAAAACAAACTTTTCTTTTCTTTTTGCAAATTCACACTTCACACTCACAAAAGTTAACAATGCTATGTATGCCTAAAGAGATGCAAATCTATCCTAATGCAACAACTATATGCTTGATGCAAGATTCAAAACAACTCTAAAAACAAGAAATGAAAGTTGCTTTTCTTATCAAATTTTCTTTTGCCACTTAGAATGTCTAGATAGAATATGAGATGCTACCATTCATTTCGTCTAAACACTAAAAACAAAACTCAAGACAAACATAAAGCACTTTCTTTCACTAAAAGGAAACTAAATGAAAAACAAGTTCAAGAAAGCAAAACAAAGTCTTTCAAAAAGTTTTCTTGAAAGTAGCAACAAAAAAGTCTTTTCAAAATTGCTCTCAGCAAAACTGAAACTTTGTGATCGAAACAATAAGAAACAACCACTTTTGCAAGTTGACACCATACAATGGATGAAAACTCAACAAAAACAAATGCGCTTAAAAATGCTCTTTAACAATCGAAAGCAGCAATGAAAGATTTGGCAACAAAGACCAAAAAATATAAAAAAAGGTAATTTCAAGAAAGTATCAATCGACAACTTTCATGAAACAAAGAAGTGGATGGTCACAAAAAGCGGTTTTTTCAAGCAAACAAAAAGTCACCAAAAACCAAATTCAACACAAAGATTGATACCAATCTTTCTACTCTGATAAATCAAAGCAGCCAAGATTCCAACAAGAAATCCTGCGTGCTTTTAACAAAAAACGATGACGCTTGCAAAAACAAAACAAGACCAATACTCCTTACGATCAGAGAGAAATCGGAGTAAGACGCTTGCTGTAAAACAAACAACTGATACTGAAAAAATGATTGTTTCAAACTGAATCAAACCACCAGACAAACCTTCAGAGACACAAAAATTTATAAATCTTGAAAGTTGCAATATATACGCGACTGTACTTATGTGCAGACTGCGTGTATACGTGACTGTGCCTAAGGAAACCTGCGTATACGTGGGTTTACTTCAGGAAACAAGCGTACATACGCTTCTGTAACTAAGGAAAACAGCGTATATGAAAGATTTCAATAAAAATAAAAAACAAACTGAAGAAACTGGCAAAACTTAGAATTCAAGAACAGACCAAACAGTAACAATAAACCAACAAGCAATTGACCCCTAATTGGCTTGACAAACACCCAAACTAGGAACAACAAGAGTGTTGTCCCCAGAAGAGTCGCCAATTCTGTTGAGGGATTTTCTCCCCTAGGGCTTTTGGGTGGAAACCCTAGCATACTGAAAGTTGTCTAAACAGAGAAACACACATTCACACAGCCATTATGCTATTAAAAGTAAATTATAAAGTAAGAAGGGTGTACCTTAGGTCCTACGTTCGAGAAGTTCCTCAAGGGTCCAAACCCTTCTTCAAGTCCCTTTCGCTCCTTTGTCCTGCAAAACAACCAATTCCAAAGAATACAACAGTATATGGACAAAGACTTATAAAGAATTATCTTTATGTATAAAAGAAGGAAGTTAGTTATGAACTTTTAAAAACCATTCACATATGAAATTCAAACATGAACATCTAACATAAAGAAGAAGCATATCAGGACCAAGACGTGTTTTTTTATTAGACAAATAAAGTACGTAAGATAATATCACCTGAGTACTCTTTTGCAGGCTCAAGCAAAGCTTCCTTCTGATCCGTCAGCCTCAAGCCTTTAGCTATATCTCCTTCCAAATCTCCACTCCATGATGCATACTAGTGGATGAAACATCAACACGGGAACAAGTTTTTCCTGTACAATGTGGAGTGCAGAAGGCACAGGTCTTCAGCCGGTTAGGGAAAAATCTCAGTAAATAACTTTTCTCTCTTCTCTCCTCTCTTAGGGCTTCCCTTTGATGTTTTTTTATCCTTCCCAAAGTAGTTTTTAGTGGGATTGGTTTGAACAGTTGGGCCACGGGCACAACGGTGATCAGCAGTAAAACCGCGATCTCCACCCGAAAATAAGGAGTTTTATATTTTTTTAAGTGTTTTAATACATATACGTGGGTTGGGTATATGCCTACCTGCGTATACACGTGTTTAACTCAGGGCAATGTTGCGTACAAGGAATAAAACACTGTTTTTTAAATTTGGGACCAGGTCTGGCAGGAGGGGTTGCCCTAGGCCATGAGTGTAGCATCACAAACCATAGTAGTGATATTTGGAGCTATAACATGGTTATGTTTTGAGCTAACATGCTGTGATGTTTTATACATGATGCTAGTTTGACTTGTTGTGACAGGAAGTAAACATGATTGCAAGTGTACCTTATTAACGAGCTACCAATGATGTATGATTTGAAGTTATTTCAATTTATTTTAAATCTAATGGAAGTTATGTGATTGGTACAGGAAGCATTGAAATGCCCATTTGGGTGATTGAAATCAACTGCAAGAATTTGCAATATCAAAAGAAATTGGAACATGAAACAATATGCTACTAAAGCATTCAAGAACAGGGCCATTGTGGGACACTGGTGCCCAATAGTGTCCATTGATTTCCATGAGCATGCTATGAACAATATGATGGATTTGAGGCATGGATATGCCTTGGTTTTTGTATCTTTCGATGTGAGGAAGCCTTGCCAAGGGATGGAATGCCTAGGATGGGGGTGCCAACAGAACTTGGAAGGTGAGTGACTGCACGGAAGGGTTGACCAGATTGCCTGAGGGACTGTGTAGTAGAGAAGGGAAGGCAGGGGATAGATTTGTTTTGGTCATGAGCATTGCCAAATGGAATCAAATGCACATTGGGAGTGTGCCCTGGAACAATGAGCCGATAATTGTTTACTGAGAGGAAAAGTGGTGCAGTGTTATAACGCTGGACATTGGATGTAGATCTGACTTTCCAATGGATTCTGGACTTCCTAGGAAGGAGGTGAATCCTGGTATTACTTTGAGGGTGGAGATGTGAGCCTATGGGTTCCCGTATTGTGGATGCATGCATCATATCTTTGATTTGTTGGTTGAGCAAATGTGTATATGTGTATATTATTGTAAATATTGCATCGAGCTGGATTTATCAAGCTCCATAGACAGTATTTTTATTTGTTGGTTGAAGCAAATGTGTATGTGTATATGTGGTTATTGAAATATCATAAGAAGCTATGTTATAAATCTCCAGTAAAATGGTATGTTTGTCATGTTTCAGCAGTGATCATTGTAAATATTGAAATGAGATATTTTATAAAGCTCCATGGGCAATATGTTTTGTTTTCAATAGTCTTATTGGTTACAGATGTATCATTAAACATTGAGGACGATGTTCCCCCAAGGGGGAGGGTTCTGTAACATCCATGGTTAAAAATCTATGTAAAAATATATAAGGCCATGGTAATGGGACACATTCCAAGTTGAACGGTTGGACAAGACATCCTAGGGGGGTGTTCATTTGGTTTTTTATGCCTAAGGAAATTGGAAAATGCAATGACTAAGGAATTAAAAGTTATTTTGGCAAATTTTTTATGAAAATAATGGAAATTAGGAGAAAAGGAAGGTGAAAGGTCACAGGTTGCATGTGAGGAGAAAATTGAAGGAAACTAATGGATAATGAAGAAAATAGAGGCCTCATTAATAAAAAGGCTTCCAAGGATTAGTTGGCAGGCTATTGGCTAGGACTTGGTCAGTTCAATTTTGGAGCTCTCTCATTATTCTCTCTCTATCTCTCATACTCTTGGAGACTTAGAGTTTTCGTGGAGAACTCTTGGAGGGTGTGGCATACATGGAATTTTGGAGCAAGAAAGCGCAAGACGACATCAGGATCAACAACCACAATAATGTTGCTTGCAAGTACTGAGTTGCATGTATGATTTCTTCACTAGTTTGGATGTGCATGGCATATGCATGTCGATTCTTGGTCATGATCTGTCATTGGCATGGAGGATTGCCTGGATTGACAATGGATTGCCTGGCCTTTCCATTTCCTGGATAGCCATGGTGATTATGGGTTTATTTCCATTGTTTTGTTTTGTTTGGTTCTCATGTTTCCTTAGCTTGGGTTCAATTATTAGTACCTGGAGCCTTAGTTGGACAAATGCTTTGGAGACCTGTAACAACTTGGGTTGAGTTACTAGTCCTAGAGCCTTGGTTGGACAAATGCTTTAGAGCCTGGTGGCAGCTACGGGTTGAGTTACTAGTCCTGGAGCCTTGGTTGGAACAAACGCTTTGGAGCCCTGGATGGAGACAGATCTGGTGATGGTTTTGGTGATGTTTGACTGTGAGGTGGACACTATTTGATGGGTTGAGGTGAATGGCCTTTGGAAGCCCTGGATGAGTTTTGATTGATGTGTTCTATGAGATCCCACATTCATGTTTGGAATATGGCATGGGGGTGAATGGTTGAAGAGAGATTTGGCTCAACCATTCTACGGTTAGGTGGAACGTGGTAGTCCCATCTCTTGTTAGTTCATTAAATTCATTAATGAGAAATCCTTTCCCTTAACTTCCATGTGTAAAGGTACTGATGTATTTATGGATTTGATGGTTGTTATGTTTATTGTATATATGTTCCTATTATGCTCATTATATGGACATTTTATGACAACAACTATGTATGTCTCTCAACATGTTTTTACTTGTATGTCAATGGATAATGTGTTTGTGACCTAATAGATGATAATGCAACAAATGACATAAGAGAACAATGGTTCATAACAATTCTCATATAAGTATGAGATCCCTACACTTAACTCTATTATTTACACCTGTAGATTACATGTTGATGATATGTTTGACAAAATTCCTATCATGGCTAGTAGGTCTCTAGTCAAAATCTTGCTTTAATGCTATCATTTCCATGTTAATTTACTGATATGAAGAGATGGTTTAGTTTTGGGCAATGACCTGGGCTCTAGGCCTGAAAAGTGGCTCAAATCTTGGAGTCGCTGGCACAACACTGAAAATTTCAGTCCACAGTCACTAGTAGGTAGGCCTGTGAGAGCAACTTTAGGTTGCTAGTCACTCCCTTTCCCAAAGCATGAGAGTGACTATGGCGTAAGAGACCTAGAAAAATAGTGGGACCTAGAGACAGGCTATTTAAGTGGTTGAATTGTCTTCTGAGGGTTCTGTTGATGATGTTGGATGTTTGTATGGTGTGTTTCCATCTGTTCCACTTCCTTCATGTGACTTCGGAAGTCAAATCATATCATAGTGGCCTCTAGTCGCATGTTTACCCCAGCTGGCCGGTTGCTTGGGTAGACGTGGGAGGAGGGTGATACATGAAGACTCTTAAGCACAAAAATATTATCGAGTACTACAACTCTTGGGTTTATACCAAGAACAATAATATCAACATTATCAGAAAGATATTTACATCTGGGACACTTAGGCAATGAGTGATTTTTGTTTTGAGATATTGTTGTTGTTTTATCTCAAGCACATTTGTGATTGAATCAATAGAGACAAATCACCCTAATGATTGGTCACGATATACACACACAACATATGCCCCAAATGCCTAAGATAATTTGTAAGTAGTTAGGGTAGTTTAAGGCTTAATTGCCTAGGGAACTTAGTGTGCACTAGTTCTATATATGATATTTAATCAGATGCTTTTATAATTGTAGGTATCTTAGAAGGCATAAACATGTAAACGTCATAGCAATAAAAAGTGATCACAGAACGGTATGGTATTTTAATGTGAACACATCACTTCTATTAATTCAAACCAAAAAATGAATTTGTTTGAATTCAAACCAAAACATCCAACTTTTACTCTCTTGGTAAAACCAACTTTCATTCATTGTGGCTGAGTACCATTGAAAATAGCCCGACTATACTTAGTATCAAGAAAAAACTCACAAATTTAATGTGAATTTTTCATTACAATGTCAATGTAGTTTTTGTCCAAAATTTACAGCTCTAACAATGTTAAAGAGTGGGAAATTTTGACTTGCAACCACATAAGGATAACACCACAAAAGAGAGAATAAATAATGCATCATTGATCCATCACTCAACATCACTAATCCATCACTCAACTCTACTTAGACATTGAAATGACTCATATAGACACCTCTATGGTTGGCATTCAACAACAAACAATTTCTACAGGCAACTTAGTTTCTTATGAAATGAGTAGAATCTCCTTAAATATTTCAATATTTATACAATTGAGGTTTGTAGCAAAGTTTAGGGATCCAACTTAACTCCATGTCAATGAGGCATCCACATTTTAATAGTTTACTTGCAACTCATTCTCAGTTTTGATAAGAAGGTGATAGATGGTGTATTACTGTCGCAGTGACAGTGGATGGATTTAAATTGCAAGTTGGACCATAACAAATTAATGAAAATCTTGATTGCAAATCAGATTTTTTTGCTTCATATATAGTTATAGTTTGCATATACATAGAAGAAACTGCGCTTTTTTCAAGTTAGAATATTTATTTACACATGTGCTTCTTAGCAGCAAATGATAACTTATCAAGGCCATGAAATTGCTACATAGATGTTTTCTTATGAAGACCATGAAATATGATAAGTGACCCCGTGTTTCTATTTCTATTTTGTTCTACATAACATCTTCTTAGGTGGAGAACAATTGGTTGTGGTATGTATATCGGTTTCTATGGAATGTTTCTATTGTTATAAATTGAAGAGGTCCATCATACCATATTCAGAATAACTTATATTTTATTGATGACTACATTGTTTACTTTATAGAGTTTGGAGGTTGAACACATCATAATGACTCAATTAATTACATTATACTATTAGGATAATGTTACATCATAACAATATAGATTGGAATTATGGACATATTTATATTGTAATGTAATGAGATATCATTAATTTAAATCATGCTAAAATTATACACCTATTATACATTATTTTAAATGTATATTGTTGTTTCTATTGTAAATTGGTTAAGCATAAACTAATTCAATCCATTCCACATGAATTTAAATGTAGATTGGAGTGATGGGAAGAAAATATAATTTGTTAAAAAGATTTACGAGAGAAATGTAACTTTGGGATATTATTTAAAATTGTGTTAAAAAGTTAGTTTACCGAATATAACTAATATAAAAGATTTTCTAACATATAAATTGATTCTCTTGTGTAATTTTTTACTTGACAAGAATGATTTGATTATAGGCTTTTATCTTGAACAAAGGTTGGATTCCAAGTAGATATTCGCATCGGAGAACATGGTAGTGCAATATCTTTGTAATATATATCATATTTTTAATAATTGGGCTCAGATTAATGTTAAAGGTGTACCCAAAAAAAATAAAATATAAACATAAAAGTTATGTCTTTACAGAAATTATTTCACTTTGAAATCTATAGAAAATGTTGATATAATTATTTCACTAATTATTACTAGTTTTAACCGTTAAATATTTTCAAATCAATAGAACAATGAATCCATAAATATATATTAATTCTTAGAATTATATATGGATTCTTCATGTATGAAAAGTTTTGATTCATTTAATCTATATTATAAAATAAATAAAATCAATCTTGACACCTAAATGGTATGTAATTAGTTAAACTATGTTGTAGATCTAACTCAAGAATATTATAGATCTGATATGAAAATATAAGATAATGCAAATAAACCCAG
The DNA here is from genome assembly GCA_000404065.3 of Pinus taeda. Classification (NCBI taxonomy): domain Eukaryota; kingdom Viridiplantae; phylum Streptophyta; class Pinopsida; order Pinales; family Pinaceae; genus Pinus; species Pinus taeda. Next base: position 71,446 of record APFE031493549.1, on the reverse strand, counting down.
AAATAATATGAAATGATTCTTTATTGATCAAACCTTTAAGGTAGGGCAACACCATACATTCACTCCTCAAGGAAGGAGAACACTCCACAAGCCATATGCTTGTTCATACAATAATCCTTGACTATCTTTCTTGACCATCTCCCATGTGGAGTCTCTAGCTTCTATATAGGCCTCATATATACAATACCATGGATCATTACCATGGTTCCCTCATACCATCCACTAATACCATGGGCCCATTACATTAATACTAACTACTTGTGGTCCCTTACATGATATGGGTTAACCAC